>OMLM01000013.1:140715-152411 GCA_900302695.1 Helostoma temminkii | reverse complement strand
TCTGCATTACATGACCACTCTCCTTCATCAGACAGTAGTTTTAAATCCATATGTTAGCTACTTTGCAGCAGTTCAAGTAGGTAACAGCTTTGGACTTCTCCAAGTGTCTAATACAGAGTCACTAAGTGTAAAATCTATTGTCTATCGACAACCCTGTCTCCTAAAAATTGTTATGCAATGATATTTTGTAAATAAATGACACGTCAAATTTTTTAAGTGAAAGCAAGTGGTGGGTGGGCGTGGATGGAGGGCGTATACTGTGCAGGACTGAGAAGCCGCAGACACGAGATCGAGACCACAGTCGTACGTAAGGTTAGGTTTAGACATGAAAATTACTTTGGTTAGTGTTAGAAGCAGATTGTGTTTGAATTTAAATGCAGACATTGTGTGTGAAGTGACTGTCAATGCTGTGAGTGCTGTGAGTGCCTGAACTTGACCATAAAAAGCATTAATAAAATAAACATTGTATGTTAAACTGCAATTTTCGATATTCTAGCAGAAGTGATAAGGAATGTTGTAGATCAGATATTTTGCTGGCCTGACTGACATAGAAGACCCGTTGTTTCAGAATATATAAAGAATTCTGAATTTCTAATCTGCTGCTGTTTTCATAGTACACTGTGCTGTGCTGAACAGAAAGCTAGCAGGTGTGGCAACAGTAACTGAGGGAACAGTAGACAAATAGCTAATTATGACTATTTTGTGCAACAGCAGGGACCATGTGGGTAAGTAATATAATGATCTACTCTATGTTGTTTAAGCTGCATGCCATGCAGCAGTGAAGGAAACATAACAACAGTACACTTTGTATGAGCCAAAGAAACACAGTACTCAATTGCACCAAAAATCATACAGCATAAAGTATTAAAAAACATTTACTGAAAAGGTTACTGAAATAATGATGAGTCTGTCTTGGTGAGACAGTCACAACAAAGTCACATCTGAAATTATTATTATTATTATTATTAGTAGTAGTAGCAGTAGCAGCAGTATTTAGATATTCTGCTGCTATGTGTCAAAGTTGCATTCTTTTACAGAATTTTTTTCCTGGTAAATATGCATTCTACCTTTTACAGAAACATCCTTCAGCAATTAAAACTGACATGGGGAGAACACCTATAGGGTGAAGGTGTTCGAGCTACAGAGAGAAAAACATTAATCGCTTGATTTTAATAATTCATCTGATGAATAATGGAACATGCATAATCACTTCATGAAGTAAAAATTCATGAGCTCTTTTACCTCAGACATTTTTGCATTGGACATGACGGTGAGATATGTTTTCTTATATCACAAGACTGTGTACAGGTATCACAGATAGATCATAGAAATGAAGCTTGAGTGCTTGATGAATGCATAATGTACCTTTTCCTCTATCTTGTATCCAAGCTAACGCACAAACATAGACGCCATGTAAGCCTCTCTCGCTTTCTTAAATCCGATTTGACAATACAGACCCTCTCACAAAATATGCAAATGTACTACCTGTAGGAGGATTCACTTTGTGAGATTATTGAAATGTTTTACAGCTGTCTGGTTTGGTTCACTGCACCTGTAAGTAGTAGAAAATCAGTCACCTTTAAATATGGTTTCAAGGGAGAATGAGGCAGAATGAGTATAGGCAAATTTCTAAAATAACCAAACAAACAAACAAAAAAATTATAAGAAGAAAGCAAATAAATGCTATAGTTGTGCAAAAATACACCTAGACACTGTTTGTTAATTAACCTTTAAATCAGCACCAAAGGCCTATGAACCTATGAACAACAGCCTTGCACAAGTCAAAAAGAAATTTCCCATTGTTATGAGTGGTGTTTTTCAAGAAATACAGTAGGAGGTAGAGAAGAAAATTAAACCATAAATCAAATGTCAGTATACTGTACATAGAAGCCGGTCAGCAGTGTTCACAAATCAACACAAATGCACACATGTACTCCAACTGTACCTACAGTGTAAGTGATCCCAAAGGGACCTCTACATATGGATGGTGTGCGTGTCCTTGTGTGTATGTGCATGTGCATGTACATACAGTAAAAGCTCATATAGGAGGTGGACAAAATAACACAAACCGTCTATGCTATTTGCTTTCAGCAACAGGTATAGTCATAGTGTTTATGACAACATGTATGTAAAAGGAGGTGTTTTCACCTCAAAAAAATAATGAGAGAATAGAGCAACAGCTGGCAGTGTTGTGGTTCTAATGTGGCTTTATCCAGACCTAGCCAAGCCAAACATGGTTCACTTTAAGCTTAAGTCTTTTTCTATGTGGCAATTCTGTTAACTTCTTCATGTCTGTGTGTATGTGCAATGGCCTCTGCAAGTACACGTGTGTCGGTGCATGTCTGTGTATAACTGGAGCAAGTTAAGTGTGTGTGTGCAGCAGTGGGGCCAGGCGCTGCACTTGAAGAGGCTGCCTTTGGGAGCTGCAGTCTCCCTGATGGATGGCCTACCCACCAGACAATGTGCACCCCCATGTAACACCACCAGCCCAGCTGCTTCTAAGCCATGTTCCACTGGGCTTCTTTGGCATGAAGCACACTCCAACTCTAAACTTGGGATTTTAGTACAGATATAGATAGAAGTAATTAAACGTTTTCTGAAATGCACATTGCACAGAATAACTCAGTGTTCACCTGAAAATGTTTGTTTTTTAGTGAGCACTGAACGCAACCCATCAACTAAAGACAGTAAGAGGCGTTCACATGCAGGATGAACAAACAATAACAAAGGCTTTGTTCAGATGATGTATATCCCTACATTACTATCCACCACCTGGTCTCCCTTATCCTTTCTCCCTCCCTCTCTCAATGTACGTGTGGCATTCAGGGACTGTACATACAGAGTATAGGTCAATTTTGTTTCAAAGCCAAATAGTCTATATCAGTCAAAACCCAAGAGTTAGGCCCTAGGCTGCATTGTAGGGTTGTTTATTGGAGCTTTTCCATTTTATGTTACCGATACTTTTAATCCACTGCAAATCACAATATAGAACTTTTACTCCACTACATTTATTTTGACAGCATTAATTATCAGTTACTTTTTGCAGTTTTAGTAAGATTGTAAGATTGTAAAAAAATCATTTCAAACTAAGTGCTGATGCATCAGTCATGGATTAACCCCTTGTCACTACATGAGGTCTAAAATTAAGCCCACCTTTACATAGTTCTACTTTTGTTCCACAATCCGTAGCTAAAAACACATTTCTGCCATAATTTTCAACCTAGAGAATATGTCATACTAATCTGGACTTGAATTGTATATTTATGTAATAAAAACAATTAAATTCTATATTGTTTAAAATATGTTTTTTTTTCTTAGTCAAGTACTTTGGTACTTTTACTTGAGTGGAAAAATTATAGGGTACTTCTACTTGTAGTGGAGTAGGAAAATACTTGCACTTATACTTGAGAACAGAATTTTGGTACTTTACAAAAACACCTAAGGCTATAACATCTAACATGTTTCCCAAAACCATTAAAACTAAATGTTATAAAACATATTTTGAAATGTTAGAAGCAAGACCAATATATGAAGTAAAAAATGTAAGTGATAAAAATAGTTACATTACTCACAAATAAATGACTAATGTGACCTGTTCGTGAATGATGTATTGAGTACGTGAGGAAGAAATTTTGCCATACTGGATTTTAAATGGGTAATTTCAACCAAAAACAAAAACTGTGTCACTGAAAATTTCATATTCAGCTATCTTTAATATGCTGCAGAGAAGCATGCCACACAGCAATAGTCAGTTTACAACCACATTTTTAAGGGAGTCCACACTTTTCTGCTATAGAGATTCTGTAAAGAAGGCAAGGACAAGTAAGAAGGTGAAGATGCTGAACAATTACAGGCTAAAGGTTGCTGGTGGTAGACGTGCTAATACTGTACATCCATCCAGGTTGGGAGTGTTTATTGTAGTGAATGTATCACATGTTCTTGAGGAAAAGAATGTATCTTGTAAGACTTCTGAATGATTTTTTAGTAAAGAAACATTTACAGTGTTATTGCCTCTAAAACTTTACTCATTCTTTCAAAGCAAAATTCTGATTTTACTGTCATTTTGTTTGACTGAGGTTGCACGATAGTACTTGTGCCAAGGATGTTGTTGAAATGTTTGAATAGACACTGTGGCCCTTTCATATTGATGAGCTGTCTGTGGTCAAGGGCAACAGCAATGATAGAGGTATACCACGCAACACAGCATTATGCTAATCTAGTCTCAGTGTCTCAGTGGGAAGTGTTTATTAAGTTGATGAATAAAGCCCTCAATCTTTCAATCTCTCTCATTCCCACTTTATGAATTGCAATGCTATTCTATTGATCATATTTTGTATAATTTTGATTTTGTTCACTACTTGACTTTCAAAAGGACAAAGATCAGTGATTATTCTTGTATTGTAAGCTCTGTTGTAGAAAAAATACATTGTAGAAAAATATGAATAACTACAATTACCAATTGTAGTACTACAATTCCCTTGTAGTTGAAACTAACCACACAGATTACGTATATGTCTGTCCAGATGGATATTCTTATCACTTCATTCATGAGTTCAAAAGGATGCTTGCACAAAATGCAATAAAATCCCCTCTAGGCATTCTTAAGGTACTGTCTTAAGATAATGTAGATGGGATGGTGACAGACATGAGGTTGTTGTGACGTTAACCCTAGACCATTAAAGCCTAATAAGTGAAAAGGGGACAGGTGACTACTAGATATTATTTGGGTATAGGGCTGGTCAACACAGATCAAATTTTCTGAGAAATTCTGCCATGGTAAATCATTACAGAGCAAACATGTGATGTATGTGGTCACAATCCTTGGTCCACCACCCATTTTCTACATTTGTAAGACATACAATACAAATTAAAAACATAGACTGGTGGATACAAGTCCTTGTAGATGGATTTGAATGGCTCATTCAGCTTTAGTATTTGGACATTTAATAAGTACATATAAGACAGGATGTTTTTATAGAACAATGTTGTAAATCTGTGCACATGCATTAAAAACAGTCCACGACATTGAATATATATCAATAAATGTGCAAAATGCATTTCATGTACATCATTGCATAATTTAGACCATTTTGGAGGTCAGTAGATCTACAATAAATTCCAAAGAGATGTCTGTTTACAGCTCATTATGAATGTTCACACACTTACAATATATAAACATAAAACTGAGGCTACGAAGATGTTTAACTAACTACCCAGGGGACCCATTTAAAATATCTGACACAGACTTAAATTAGATACCCTTGGCATTTGTCCTTGTTTTGTGAATACCAGGGCACTGTATATTTTTTATCTGTGCAATACAAAGATTGTTAAGTGGCTTATCTGCAGTCAGGTCATAGTGGCAGAGGATTCAGTAAGGTGTCTTTCTCCCAAGCCACGTTTTCTAGCTCTTACCGGGGGATCCCCAGACTTTCCCAGGCTAGATGAGATATATAATCCCTCCAGTGTGTACTGGGTCTGCCCTGTGGTTTCCTCCCAGTTGGACATTCCTGGTACTGCAGACGCCAAGCACTTGGTACAATCTGGGCCTGGTAGCAGGTATTAAAGGTATTATTATGAGAACCTCAGCCCCGGACCAGCAGAACAGTAACTAAAAAGATAGATAGAAAAAAAATAATAAAGCCTAAAACTTAAATCAAATATGCTGCTTCCTTTTAATTATAACTTAAAACCAAAGACAACCCCAATGAGCTTAAGGTGAACTTAAGGGTGAGTGAAAACATTGCCAACTTTATGGTGTTGCCGAGGGTACGGCCGTCACAGCAAGACAGATATTTATTTGGTAACAAAGGGCTGATTTAAATTGATTCAATGCACAATGTTGATTTGTGTGATGTACATATTCACTCTAAAGGTTGTAAATTACCTGTATTTACTGTGGTTACTACACTCAGTTCCTTAGCTCCATTTACCTTATAGTGAGGTGCAATTACCCAGGCATGGGTGACACAAGCATCTGTAGAAATAAGCTTGGAATTGTGTCAGTGCTGCCATGAAGTCTCAGAGGAATTTTAATGTGTAATTTGAAAACAGAGAAAACTGAAAACAAAATAAGTGTAACATGAGAGATTTTTTCTGTATAAGTATCATTAATGTAGACGTATAGTATAGAAGCTCTTTTTTTTACTAAGCTGTACAAATGCTAGGGGGGTATGGGAAAGATTAGTAAAACAAACTAAATTGCTAAAAGAAGCACTGAGATCTAAATTTTAATAATATACCTAAAGCATGAATACTGATTTCATATATGTAAAGCTTGAGAGAGACTTGCAAATGCATACTGGTATACTCTGGCCAGGCTAACTGGCCAGGTTAGTAACTAAATGTAGTAGTGTAAAAGTAACAATAAATGGGAATACTTCAGCAAAGAAATTACATTTACTCAAGTACTGTAAGTACAGTACTTAAGTAAATGTAATTAACCACTTATCGCAGCATCCCTTCCTCACTAGAATAATTTAATTCCCTCAACCTCACTTTGTAAAGAGTGCATTGCTCAAGTTCTAAAATATCTAATCAGAGCTTGACAAAGTGGGAGGGGGAAAGAGTGCAAATGGAATGAAATCTAATTCATTAAAGTCACTGACCCAAATAGAATTAACCAGTGGCCCAGAGTAACCAAGTATGCGTGAACCTTCAAATATTAGCAAGGTGCTCAGTGCTTTAAAGGTGGCATGGGGGGGAAAGGTTGAAATAGCTCAACAGTATTCAGGCTCATGAATCAGAATAATAATGATTTTATCCTTTTAACTTTACTTTGCAACTTCAAGAGGAACATATCAGTGTTATAGTAGGATATATGATCAATAATTAAATGTCAAACATGAAAAATAACAGTGCAAGATTTCTGACAAAAACTCAATCAACTGTTATGATATCATGTATATCAACATGCAATAACATGCTAGTGTAGATAGAATTATTTGACTGTAAGACTATGACAGCATACCTATGTGAAAAGGTAGCCAGAAAACAAACAGATGATCAGCACAATTTAAATACAAAGAGAACTGTAGAACATATTGAACTAAAAAGCTCTAATAGTGCTAAAGTACACTCATTTTCTTTTAATCAACTCATATATTGGCTAAAAACCATTATTCATGTACCTGCCATGGATAAGTTATTCCCTCATCAAGACTAGTCAGTTAAAACATTGTACTGTGCTTTCCACCATGAAGAAATGTGTATAAGGATTAGTATTGTGTAGAAAATGCACACCACTTATAAGTGTTACACTGCTGTAATTTTGCATATGATAACACTGTGTATCAGCCTTTGTTTCTCTAATGCTCCTTCTGTAAGTTAATTGATGACCTTGGCATGTCTGTCTTCTTAGCCACTGACTGATCAGCGTAATCGGCAAGATCATTATTAGTGAGATCAGTAGCTCCACCACTCCTATTCACTGCTATTCATCACATCAAGACTTAATTGGATTGCTAATTGATGTGTAGAAACCCATGTAATTGCACTAAAAGGCACTTTCTGCTACTCTGCCATGCAGGAGAGGGGCGGAGTACACTCAAGCTGTCAGACATGCAGTCTATCTAACATGATCATGTGACTTGTCTGACCATGTGAAACACAAGCCTGTTCTAGAGTAGCAATGTTTACTGGGCTCTGACAATTAATCAACATCTTATAAACACACAAACAGTCGTATCACAGTATACTTGTGAGAACACTCATTGGCATACTGTCTCTCACCCTAACCATTACAACAAAATGCTTCACCCTGACCTTTATCATAACTCTAATCAAAACCTAATTCTGACACTAACGATTCATTCACTAACAATGCTTCTAGAATAAGTCCAGTTGGGTGGAAGCCAGTTACAGCAGCTGCTCTCTTTGTGTGTTGTTTTTGTTGGCTCTTCTTCCTCCAACCTCAACTGTTCTTCTGAGCTTTTGAAGTGATGGGCTGAAGTGAACTCACTAGGATTTTCCTGCGTTTGTGTGAGGACTTTTTGATGACTTTATTTGGAGGCACACATTACTATGGACATGACATTGTTTTTATACATGGCAACAGCTAGCGTGCTATTAGCTACTAGCTATTAGTACTGCAAAACATAGGCCTGATCCAGTAGAGAGCCACAAAATCAACCAAAAATCCCCCAGAACATCTAAAATCCATGACCTGAGGAGACAGGGATGAAGAGCTGAGGAGAAGTGCTGAGAAAACTTGGTGAGACGATGTCTCTCCTGTAAAATTGAGTCATATGCGCTGATCAAGGAGCAGAGTGGGATGTGCCTCAAAGAACTCAGTCCTGATTCAGTGTAACTGGATAGTTTTCAGCTGGCAAGAACAGGTAAACAAGGCCCTGCTGCTATTGGACTTCATGAACTTCATAGTCCAACAAACTCAGTGACCTGGATAACTGCAGACTGACCTCCCTGCTTGTCAGTTTAAAGTCACTTCAGTGCTGTTGTTGCCTGTCATGAACATTATATGTGCTGTGTCTCCCCTCCTGGATTGTTGCTGTTATTGCTATTGCTATTTATATTGATTCACGGTATATTCTGTTGTGTTGTTTTTAACTGATGTCATATTTGCACTGCTGCTGTGACATGTGAATCACCCTTCTAGTGATAAATAAAGTGTAATCTAATCTAGGTTTAACCCTAAAAATGGTCTTGAAGTTGCGAGGACCAGATAAACAGTCCACACAAGAAAATAATGATATGCATTTTTACATCTATTTTTGTGAAGACATTCATTAACATACATATCTTACCCTCTCATAAACCTAATTTTACACTTAACCCTAAAGCCAAGTCCAATCCTTGAGAAGGTGTTGGCTAAAGCACTCAAACCTACTGAACTCAAACCAGTCCTCACACGTACACACAAACACACAAGGACTCTAGTTGTCCTCTTAATCTCATAGGAAAAACACCCAGGGACTATTTCTCTTCATACCAGAGGGGCTCTGCATAGTAGTCTGTGAGAATTATACCAGCTAACTGATGGTATGCAGTTTAAATTAGCATGGTCGATCAACCACGTAATGGACCACAATGAGACGCCATTCAGACTGGAACTAAAGGATCCTTGATGTGGCAGCCAGATAAAACAGAAATCTAATCTCAATTAAGAACAAGTCCTCTTCATTAAAGTCATTGTGTTCTTGTGATCCCACTGAAATAACCCCAGAATATGGTGTGAAGAAAAACCTGCGGCACTCTGTTTGTTTCCTTTCTTTTTTTGCTGCCCTTCCTTGCATCAGAGGCAGATTTGTGCAGATTACAATAGGGAGTGATTTAGCATTCAGTGTATTTTTTTTTGACCATTCAGTTTTCTTTTCAAACCTCTGGATGCTTTCATAAGTTGCTGTGTCCCCTTAGTGACACCCTATATCTCTTGCATAGAGATAGTTTCAGTTGATCTGTGGTTCAAAGTGTGTTTCAAGCTTTAGATGTTTTCCAAATGAAAAAAATGAATAATGCATGTTGTCATATGTCCCCTGTTGGTGTTTGAATGTTTATATTTTGTGCATGACTCCTAAACATATAACTGTTTGTACACCAATGCTCTATGGGAGCACTGGTGTGCAGCCGAGTGTAGCCGACTTATTTTAATCTAATCGCAACAGAAAAGCCGATGTTTTTTTATTGGCATAGAAATCACCTTAAAGTTGGCTAAAAATTATTTTCCTGCAAAATAATGTCTTCACTTTGAAATAATACAACTTATTGAGATTTTTCTTACTGTGTGACTACTGTGAAAACATACAGAGAAGGAGAGAGAGAGGCAGAGAGAGGGGAGAGATACAACTAGGTAGGGAGACAGACTCTGACGACCAGACTGTGCAGATGTTACACAAATGTCAACATCGGCTTCCATCCCCAATCCAGCAAAAATCACATCATCAAATATTTGCTCTAGCCGTGGATTTTCCTCTGTGTGTCAGTTCTCACCCAGTCGCTTCTTGTCAGTGTCAGACTTAACAAGGCAGGCAAACTGTGCAGAGCCATCGCCCTGTCAGGTGCAGCATATCGACACCTCACGGGGCAAAAAAGTCAATCTGTGCTGACAAATGCTCGCCACTGCACTGCCAGTCTGGTTCTACCCCAGGCATCTGAGATGGGAGGGAGGGGAAACTGCTTGTCTGCAGAGGAAAATTAGAACAAACTGTCAGCCCCACTCTGAAACTGAGTCTAAGGTGGAATATGAGAAGGTGACCCCCTTGCATGTGCAGTGTGGGCACTTTGCCTTGACTTTTTTGTTTTGTTTTGTTTGGCAGTATTCATGTGCTGAAATGAGAGGCCTGTGGACCCACTGGTTTGTTCTTTGACTGCATAGGGCCATTCAGAAGGTGCATGAAGTAGTTCACAGTTCTTTAGGGGGGCACTGATTCATCAGATTTGTACAGTGGTTTCATGATAGAAACATCAGCCTGTATTCTTCATCTTATTCCTTAACTTTGGCTTATTTGGTGCTATAAAACTACAGAAAGAGCACCATCTGGCCCAGTGTTGCCTTTTTGCTCTTGTATAATGGAGTGTGCACAGCAGCACACTGGTGGGTCTGTTGTCTTTCTACTCAATCAGGTGTTGGGTTCATATATGTCATTGAGAACATAGGCAGTAGGAAAGCAGGTTACTTCTAATGGCCTTTGCCTCTAGCTTTGTGTCAGTAGTGCAACCTGTAAGAGGATACTGTACGTACAAAATACAAGTTACCTGCATTACATTCCAGTTCTCTGGAGTTTTATGTAGTGCTCCAGCTGCATGCCCAGCTCATGTGTGAAAGTTAGATAGTTAGATCTTCTTTCATCTGCCCCATCACAACCAGTTACCAGCTACCAGCTATGTCAATTTGATGCTGTGTTTCCTATGGAATATAAATTAAAGCATTGAGTGTGCTCTAAGGAGATCATTTGTTTTGGGGCATTTAATTTTTATTTTGTTCGAGTTGCTGCACACTCAGAGATAGCTTCGGTGCTGATATATCATAGACATTCTGAATAACAACTGAATAAGTTCTTTGAAACAAATTCGTAAATTTTGAGCTTTGTATGCAGTGAAATAATAATGTCCTTTCATCAAATATGATATCTCAGATGTTTGGTTCATATGATGTGTAGCTGGGTGGGAAACATTCGTTCATTCATTCATCTTCTGAACCGCTTAGTCCCCGCAGGGGTCAGGGATGTGCTGGAGCCTATCCCAGCCAGCTTACGGGCAAGAGGCGGGGTACACCCTGGACAGGTCGCCAGTCTTGGGTGGGAAACAGTTGTGCAGTTTTTATTTGGACCACATAATGTGGTCCACGCCCCTGTGGCTATACACTTGAGGGCGCGGAGGATGCTCCGGAACACAGGAAGTTGTCGTTTTCACTGCAGCACTGATGCACGTGTACTTTTCTACGTTTTTATGAAATTGGTCTTCTGAACAAACACCAGTGCATAGCCAATACTATGCACCTTCTATTTTGCTCCGCAACATATTGTCTATCTACGAGCTGACTCCTCACTTAGTTTTAATAATTGTCTTTTGCCCTCCTTCATCTTTTTGTTAAAATCTTGAATCTGTTGCATGTCTTCCTTGTTGAAACCTGTATTTTTCTCTCACCTCTTTCTCCTCTCTCTTCATCCCTTCATTCAATTTTTGGAAATATAAAAAGCCTTCATTTTAAAAATCTCACAGAACTTTGATCAGTAAGTGTA
>OMLM01000013.1:121501-140695 GCA_900302695.1 Helostoma temminkii | reverse complement strand
TGAGCAGTAAGTGTATACCCCTTATGTGGAATGCAAATTATTAGTTATGGAGTTACTTCCAAAGTTAATCAAACAATAAAACATCAACAAAGCTGATAAATTAAAACAACATTGTGTAAAATAATAGTTCATTGTAAAGCTTAAAACTCCTGACACTGTGCTCTTTTATTAGACAGATCACTGTTTTTTAATTCGGATGCCATAACTTTCTAATAAACTTAGATTTATTCTGATAGAATTTGAAATTTGTAGGAGAAACTGACAGAAGAGGCCTCTTTGTAGTCAACTTCCCAAGTTTGTGCAAGAGGGACAATTTTGAACTTTTCTCACACCTTTCTAAAGTCAAAGAAACACACCTTTCACCACCATTTAACAAACTCTCACAAATATGATGGTATTGCCATGTAGAATATTTTATGAAGTTTACATTGCAAGAATCAAGTTGAAATTTTGAGATTAACATTAAAATGTAGAGAACGAAAATTCATTTGCAAGAATATGCAGTACCAAGAATAGAATCAACATATTGAGAATAAACAGTTCAAGATTAAAGTCGAACTTTTCAGAATGACTCAAACTATTAGCTTAGATGCGTACGAGTTGACATACTGCCTCGTAAAAACTAACTAGTGACACTGTATTTCAGAAGTGCTTTTTGTAATGAGGGCATAATTTTTCTTTTAGCTCATACGCACAGTGTGGCAATAAATATCATGCACACCTATGCATATCGCATACAATACAACACATACAATCACAATCTGGGCCACAAAGTCAAACACCTGCAAATGAATGAAAAAGTTTGTCATTCTGTCATTCCGCAGGAAACATGTTGATAAATCTTCAGCCAGAAGTTCCACACCAGAGCACAGAATCATTATTAACCATATCATGGTCACTTTGATCAAATCATAAGCAATGACAGTGCAAAACAATGACAGCTCTACACACATCAGCAGAAGATGTCTCCCCTTGATCAGTTGTCTTTGAGTCATGTGATAAAACTCATGCTTTCTGTATTATGAACAGATGTAGCCATCCATAGCCTCGCAACCTTTCTATTACCAGCGATCTTAGTTTGCATGACTTCAGCCACCACTTCCAACTTTGTGTGGTTTCTCCTTCTGTCAGAATAATCTTGAAACGTCAAGTTTATTCTCAACATTTCAACTTTATTTGACATGTATTTCAACTTTATTCATGAAATTCTGACTTTATTCTTGATATGCAAACTGTAAAAATCTACCTGGCCCTAATGGTCTCTCATCAACAAATTTATTCAGTTAGTAGTTGGGATGTTTGTATCAGTTAAATTGCTTGTTCGCACTGTCTACATTGAGGTCTACAGGGAAAAGTACCACCAGTAAAACCGATGAGAATACTGATCAAGACAACAAAAACAAGACCTAAGATGTGACAAAATCTATTTTTTCCCCTCTAAGCTAAGATGAATTGGTGTGTGATGTTGTTTGATAAGGTGATTGAAGCAGCTGTATCTGACAAGAGAAACCGAGAGGTCACCATCATGTGTTGGGGACATTGTTGCTGAGAAGAAAGGTGTGCTATGACTTTGCATTCTTGGCTTACACCAATGCACACCAACACATGCCAATCACTTCTGGACAAAGCATCACAGACAGAGACCATTCACTTTTGCACAATGATACTGTATGTCCCTTTTCTCATCTTGTCCTTCCTTCCTCCCTCGTTTTCCTCCTTTAGACTGTCATATCCTCTTAATGCCTTTTTTACTCAACCTTTAGTTCACAAATGTGACAGGGATGGACAATAGTTTGAGGTGCATTTACAGGATTCCCACCTACTAATTAGCAAGAGCTCTCTGGGCCTTTGATCCCATGTGCCTCTGTTCTGGATGGTTTCCTGGACTTTGAAAGTAGCTATGACGGTAAAGCTGCTTTCAACTACCCAGAATCCTTTGGCTCTGACTTGGCTTAGTTCACCACAGGTCTCTTAGGGAAAAGAGCTGTTCCTGCAATTGTACATTGTGCCTGGGAGCTGTGACTGAGGGTATGTGAGCAGGAAATCTTGTGGAGCAAAGGCAAATTATAAGGTATGTGCCGATTACACAGGACCCTTTACACAGAGAAGGTGCTGAAGGTCAAGTCTTATGGTTTGATGTGGACATTATAATGTTCTTGTAATATACACTTCATGCAACATGCTTAAGAATTCTTCAATGGTTTTAAGGTTTTTTGTTTCTTAGTTACATCTGTGTCACCAAGATAACTCAATGGGAGTGCTGTATATTAAACCTGGGTCTTTGTAACAGTAATTAATTATGAGCTCAATATAAAAAAGGATGAATAATTAATTGATGATTATTTATTACGATGTATTGCTAACAGTCAACTAATGATCATTTAGCATGAGATAAAGTATGTGTGACTAAAAGTGTCAGCCAAAATACTGAGTGTGCTCTAAGTCTGCAACACAGAATAGTAGGCAGAGGAAAATATTGAAATATTGAATTCAGTCAGCTTCTCTTTCAATATTCCTCTTATCATGCAAGTGCTACCCTTCCCCAGGTGCACTGAGTGGCACAATGCGGGATAAAAGGGAATAGAACTTATTATATTTTTCTCTATTTTTCAAAGGCACATTGTAAGCAGCACAAAAGGGGCGAACTGCGCCATTTACAAATCAGTTAAGTCCTGAGGGAAATCTGCTGGTGGATGACATTGAAGTTAAAAGTGCACAGTGAGTTGGCTACATTATGCCACAATCACACATCTGAACAGTCTTCCTGAACATGAATTTCACTGGGAATAAATGCCCACACACAAAGATGGTACAGCAGAAGATTCTTCTGGTGGAGCTGCTACTTTGTGATAGACATCATCTTTTCATTTGAATACAGCAAGGGATATAGAGACACAGGGAATGCAAACATAAACCATGCCAGTTTAGAAGTAGTGCATCGATTCTGTCTGTAAGACTACGTTTTATCCTCTGTCAAATAGCAGTTCTGCCCACTAAGCTCTTTTGAGATGATGGCACTCACAATGGGCCGTGCATGCTCTGTCTGCTGCAAAATCAAAGCAGATTAAATTCAATGCTCAAGCTGACAAAAGTGAGTGAGTTTGTTAATGTGGAATGCTTATGAGCCTCTGTGAGCTTGTATTTATGGCTTTATCTACGATGGTAGGATTGTGCACGAGTTGTGTTTTTGATAGGTGAATGCAGTAGTGTCAAATTTCCATGACAATGGGACATTGTGTTTTGTGCAGAGTTGCAATGTGCAAGGCTGTATGACACCAAATCAGTTTTGTCATGGCACTTGTTTTGCCTGATTCAACTATTTTTCTGACTAAATGTAACCTTGTGAGCTTACGTCCTTTGCTCTTCTCTAAGGACAACTTGCTAACAGTTCAAAATACTATGTAATTTCTTGTATAACATATGGTGCTGGTGATTTCATTCCATAATTGTATTTGTATGATGTGTAACTGCAGTATGAGCATATACGTACTGTATGTTTTCATGTGAATGGAAACAAAAAACTTGTTTTTTTTGACACTTCAAATGTTTTTTTTTCCTTTAATATTTCAGCTATTGTATCAAACACAGCCATTAGATTGCATAATATTTCATACTCCTCTTCCCACCCTTGCATACTAAGTCAACTGTAGCAGTAGCCATGGCAATAATGATAGCACATAATTAGGGTCTCATATCCCTTAGCTCCTTCAATAATTGCAGTCTCCAAACCAGAAATCTCCATTTGCCTGTTTCTCAGTATGAGAGAAACTCATTAATTGTAGACAATAAGGATTAAGCGTATGCAAAGCTTAACTGTAATGCAAGAGCTAAAACTGAATCGGCCTTTCTTTTTGCCATACCAGAGACATGCTCATCAGCTCCACCTCCTTGTGGTTAATTCTGAGGAAGAATGTGTGTGTGCAGATACAGATAAAGCTTGGATATCTCTATCCAGAGTGTGAAGCAGAGTATGTCCAGTGTAGCCTCTGCATGCATTTTGTACCTTTTACTTCTCAGTGATTACGTGTGTAGCATGGAGAAACGCAAATAAAACATAATAATCATCTATCCAAGACCAAGAGTAATCTATTTTGACAACATGTATGCACCCACATATGTAACCAGATCAGTTAGGCAGAGGGCGTTGCAGTTCCATAAAGATAGATGTCGCCCATATCAGTGTCCCAGAGGAGAAAACATTTATTATCCTGTGTTTTTTCTTTCAGATCGTTCCTCAAATTAAATAAGTAGGGTGCTGCTGCAATACAGGCTGTGTAAAAAAAATAGGTGAAAGATTAATCAGGGAAAACTCTATTACCCTGACAGGTATTAATGTAAGAGGAAGTTGTGGCTTGATGAATGAATAAATGAAATACGGGAAAAAAAAGAGAAGAAGTTTTATGAATTAAAAAAAAAAGCAGAACCAAGTCTACCATAACAAAACTAGTCAGCAAATCCCACTGTGAGTGTCCCCATGCTCCCTCAGGAGTTACTCCTTCTTCATTTATTTGCAGCTGTCTGCAGTAACACAACCAGATAAACAACTGCAGCTCTCCTGTGAGATTCCGATGCCACTGCCAAGGCCTAAGCTAATGATTATGAAATGCATGATCAAATATGGTGTATAGCACTCTATTGCATGAAAGTACACAACACACACACGGGCACAGCAAACCTAACTTCCCTCCCATCTAGCCCATAATTTCCACACTGACAAATGTGCACACTCAGCCTTCCAGAAAGCCTCCCCCACTACAGATGGAAATAACACTTTCCTGAATTATACCAGCAACATCTGTCAGTGGCTTTTTTCCCTCCATCAGGACACATATATATTGGATAGAAAATGCTATAAAATTAATGCAAGATTTGATTATGTGGGGATTATAGGCACATATTGTGAGACTGAAGCAAAAAGCTCATGAGGAGTTTCTGGATGTGTTTTTTTTATTATTACCACAAGGACATAGCAGGGGAAACTGCAGCCTACATTTCTGCAAAATTTGAACATGAAAATGTTTTTGCATTTACTTTTGAATGGAAGCCTATTGCTTTCACCTTGAAAGTTTGAACTTTAGTGCATTCTCATAACCCATAACACTACTGTTCAATCCCATGCATAGAAATCCAAATGCTTCAAACACATATTTGTTCCATACCCTGGGGCTCCCTGTACTATTCCTAAGCAAATGGCTCTATTCCCCCACAGGCTGTACTCCTATTATACGCTGCCAATATTATTCTGTGTATTCACAACTTAACATGGAAAACATGCACAATATTGGATTTTAATAATAATATACAAGCTAGTTTTAGCATGCATTGAGGGATATATTCTATGGGGTGCTGTAGATTGTTCAAACAGATGAGCAGACCCGTGCTGATGTGTGTTCCACTCCTCAAAAAGATAGAAATCAGACAATATGGAAATCATGTTAAATTTGAGACATGAACAGTTAATATATATATAGTGTATTTTAATCAAAAGACATAACATGTCTGTTTTTTGTTTTGCATGTAGCTGTTAGTAAGATAGAACATTTTGGTATTAATTAGGTTCTGTATTTATTGATCGCTGACACTAATTATTCTGACAGTGAGTAGATGCTATAAATATGAAACCATTTGCAAAAGGTCAACATGTGCTGGAAGTAAAAGATAAAAACCAATGAATAAAACCAATAATTGAAACAAATGACAGATTTGGTTCTGTAAGCAGGATTCTTTGTCTTTATTCCAGCACACATACACAATAGATTTTGTCATTTGTACACAATGCCTATGGCTGGATCAACAAAGGAGCTACAACTACTAAAATGTAGTGTGGAATACCATTCCCCCACTATAGACAAGTCTTAAATGTATCATATTTACTATAGAATTAGCTCTGCACCCTTAGAATGTGACAAGAGAGTGTAAGGCCAGTGTAATGCATGAAAATGAAGACACTACAAATGATAAGAGGATCAGCTTGTAAACAAACTGAATATAGCAATTTGGTATATAGAATAGGATATAGTAATTTATACTATTAGACTCCAACAATCCAAGTGCACTTTGCTAGCAGCCAGGGCATACTTTACCACAAGTAAAATAAACAATAAATGTGTGATTCATCAATTTACCCTTGAATGGCTCTAAATAATAACAACAATTTATCCATGCACTTGGCCTTGTGGTTGACAACGAGACATACATAAATATCACCCCAAAAGTGAGATGGAATGAAAACAGAACCAGTAAAGCAGATATAAAAGACAAAGGCTGGGCGCCAAAATTATATGGTATTATTAGAGTTTCTTAGGCCACTAAGTAACTTACAATTATGTCAAAAGACAGTGGAAATTATGGCTGCAGGGTAGGATTTAGGTCATACAAAAATTACACAATTTTTAAAATTTAAAAAGCAAATATTTAAATGTGGTGTTTTGTTATTCAAACCAGTTGAAGAGTGAAATTCATTGTAACGCAGTGGACATTAACTTACAGAATCTCATCACTGCTGAAAATGTTTAATTGTCTCATAGTTAATACTTTTCCTAAATACTTCTCATTTTTCACTCAAGTCAGCAAAGCTGGAATTGAATGACTTGAAAATCCACTAGCCAAAAAGTAAATTTATTAATCCTCTTGAAAAATAACACCAATGATTCACTATGGCTTCACTTGAATTTGAGCTTATTGACTTAATTCTCCCCATGCCCAAAGAAGAAGACTCTAGGTTCGTAAAGTAGCATAAACAGAGAATGAGCAGACACCAGTGTCAGAGCTACTGGATGGACAGTAGCTTTTTGGCTTCTTATAAGAACTGAGAATCAGATAGAAACTTTTTGTTATTAAGTTGTCTATACTTAGAAAATGATGGACTACTGTTTATTTAATAGATGCAACACTGGCATTAATACCTTTTCAAAAACTACTTGCACAAATTTAATAGTTCATATTAGCATCAACAACAACAATATTCTGAATAATAATAGTTTTGAATTTCTCAAGCTCCAGGAAGCATGTCACTGATTTCTTTTAATAGAGCTACAATAAAGTCCAGTCTTCTCCTATTGTAACAACCACAAAACTGCTACAGAATATTTTACAGTATGTCATGGAAGCATTTACAATCCCAGAAGAAGATCCAGTTGAGAAAACTATGAAGAACTAAAAGAGAAAAATGCTGTTTAAGGAATCCATATTTGTCTGTCAAAAACAATAATGGCATCAGTTTGTGAACCAGCAAGACAGTGCAACTAAACTGAAATAATCCCCTTTGCAAAAACATCAAAGAAGGTACAAGGTACAAATCAATGATGACGTTTCTTTACAGAGTAACTGACCAAAGGAATAAAATGAAGCAGGGTGTAGAGAAATTATCCTCCCAGCAGCGTTCTTAAGAAGACAAGATGCAAGTGTCCACATGGAAAGATGAAAAACCTTGGTAGTCTGGTGGTAGCGCTAAACAAAGCATCCTGAAAGAATGTGTGCACCCACAGAGAAGAAAACAGGAAAGCAGTTTTAACTCAGATGACGAGTAGTCTCAAAGACTCAAAGTAAAATATTTTAAAAGAAGACACTTACTGAGCCCTTTAAACTCACCTTTGCCATTCTAAGTTTGTTTACCTCAATGTGTTGAGTGTTTGCATGTCAACTTATTCCAAGGCTGCAGGACTAGACAGTTGTGAAGTGAAGCAGTAAGAGAGGGTCTTATTGATCATTCCTGTCTATGTTAGGGGACTACTGAACTGAAAACATCCAATGTGTAGTGGATGAGCGCATCTTGACTGAGAGCAATAGGTCACGTAGCAATAACAGTCCAATTTCTTGTGTTAGAAGCATGGGTGCTTCTTTGTGCTATTGTTTTCATATGTTCAAAATAACACAGTGTGTTTAGATGATGTATAGCTCAGGCTGACATCTGTATACTTTCAGCATTGTGGCTCAGCACACTTTTTTTAACAACCTATTTCTACATATGTATTGTTAAATACATATTAAATAACAACTGTAATGAATGTACTCAGGATACCCCTCAGGGAAGCGCTTATCTTCTTCCTGCTCTTGTTGCGCTTGGCTCTCTGGTGAGAAACATTGTTGCTTTCTGTGTTGTTCCTTGTAACATGTAACAAGCTAAAATCTATTTTTATCTTCAGATAAATGTTCCAGCTTCAAGTTGATAACGCCAGGTGCAGCAGTATGCTGCCGTTGTGGAACTGAAATGTGCAGTCAAGGTACCTTTTCTTCATTTATATTTTATATTGTGTTAATTTCTAAATTTAAGGAGTTACAGTTGGAATTAATGCAGTGTTTAGTGTACTGTTTGGCCCGGTCACATAGTTAGTGTAACATCCAGTCATACTCAAAAGCCACGGTAACAAAATAACTTAATAAACTTAAGGGCCTCATTTACTAAAAACTGCATAAAAGGATCTACTGTGCAAGTGCACTAAAGGACTCTGGCTTTCAAATGAACAAAATAGCAGGTGATCTTTCCGTTAGTGTTTCCTCTTGTAATATTGAGATTTTGTTGCTGATGCAAGTGCTCATCAAAGTGAGCTACTGGGGTTGTTTCTCTTGGGGGATGTACACTGGAAATGGAAAAAAACTGCATTTTTAACATGATTCAAAATCAACTATAGTCAACCCAGTCTCCAAAAAATTACATTCCCATACAACTAAACTGCAAATGCCATTATGTTTTTGTGAGGAACTTAACTGCAACTAGATTGCATTTTCTGTCAACATAACAGTCCCATGTTCACAATTAACGCAAATGACAGTAAATATATTGATACTTAACATATCAATTAAATGGCCACAGGCAATGTATTTTTATCTACCAGAATATCTGATCAACAACAATGTGTTCTCTCTTTCATGAAAATATCCAGTCTTGCAGTTCTACATCCAAATATGTGACTCCAACTTTTTAAACGTGTTTTATTGTTGGATTCAAGTGCTCACAGCACTGGGTCAAGAAAAGATTGTGGGCTGCATATTGTAATAGCAAAGATTCTGACAGGCACACAATGTCTATATGAAAATTTAAACACAAACACGATCTATGTCTAACCCTAAGGACTGTGTTCTCCAACATCACGGTCCATCCACCAGTAATGTTTTGAAAGCAACATATATTCAACATTCATGTCATTCAGCACGTCACCACTGTTAAAACTGGGGTTCCAGTACCTGTGTAAAAAAAAAACACTGCAGTGATTTTAGGGTGGTGTTTTAAAGTTCAGTGTTAACAGGCAAAGGAAAGGGCCACCTTCTAACCAATACTGTGGGTTTCTTTATAAAAAATATTTCCACCAGAGTAGCGTGTGTTATTGGGATAATAGATAGAATGCAGAATTGAGTTAAAATGTCAAGCCACACAAACAGCCATTTTGGGCCCATTTTGTAATATGATGTACTGAGACAGAATGTTTCTGGATGGACCCACTATGTAGAGAACATTTAGAAATAGCCCATGCTTATTTGGGTACTTGAACCTAAAAAGAATATAGGCTTTAGCAACATTTGTATAAGGTTAACCAGATTTGAATTATTCAAAATGATCTGCATTGTAATTTGAATATTTCTAGCTACTGACTGATACAGTGATAAATTATGCAGTAATTGCCTTTTGCATGAGTTAACAAGGCCAATATTTGATGCCAGTAGATCCATATTCAACAGATTCGTTGAACAGGCTTATTCTTCCTCTTGCATCCTCAATAAATATTTTTAAAATGTCACTTCCTCAAAGAGAAACATTTCAACCAAAAAGAACAGAATAGAAAAGCAGTTATAAGGGTGTCTTCAGGCAGGGTCTGACATTTTAGCACACTTCTCATGCCTTAAAAATTCAAACTTACACTCATCTATAACTGAGTGGACCTTATTGTCTCATAATAGTCCACAAACTGTTTCTAAGCCAGGCCTAACGTAATTGCAATAAAAGGTGGGCAATTTAGCTGCTTGACTGAACTGATGACCTTTGCTCAGGTGACCAAGGTAAGAGGCTTTCACTCATAGGCTGAGAGACAAACACTCACAGGTTTTATCAATGACTGCAGGAACACTTCCTCCAATAGTGTGGCAGAAAAGACAGCCAGATGTAATGCCATGCGTCGCTCCTCCACTGCCCAAAATGCCCAGAGCTACAAAAAAGGCTCTATGTATCCTAATCAGATTATACATAATCCTTTAATTTATTTTTAAAGGCAGATGCAATTTTGTGCAAGTGAGAAAAATTGATCCTGAAGGCACCGTTACTGCTATCTTTCTTTAGCTTCCAAGGCTTATATTGCTATTGATTTCTTTGTTTTTACTGTTGTGAAACTTGAGTTTCTTTCCACTGCTCTATTTTCCTCTTGTCTTTTTTGCATAATGTTTGAAACAATTGGGTTAGCAATTTGTATTGATCTAATTGTATTTTGTCTTATGAAATTGAAAAAAGAATGCAGCTGGAATATAATAAGCTGAATGTGTGGTAAGGTGTATATATTAAGGCATTGTTTCAAAGCAGAGACCAAATTTCAAGTGTACTGAAGTCCCATTTTTATTGCTAATGATTTTGAAAAGAGAACCAATAAATCATCCTCCAGAGTTTTTGACCAGATAGTCAAGCTCCTTTTTGAAAGCTGTGGGACTGGTGAAGGCAGCCAATGCAGTGACCTCCCTGCTATCTCTGCCGCCCACACTTCTTCTGTGTGGAGAGTATTTTTGCATTGGAAGATGACCGCAGTGCCTCTGAAAGAGGACATGGTGTTATTAGGAGTGGTAATACAACACTCTTGACATGCACTTAATTGTCTTTGGCATAATATGAAATGATCACAACCCAATGTCAGGGGTTCTCATTTGCCACAAATCGAAAGTTGGGTCCAATTAGGAAAAGTAAAACTTTGATTAATTACGTTCTGTTAATATCATTGGAGGGAGCGAAGTAGAGTAGTCAGCAGCTCTCAGAGAAGACATCATTTTGCCGTTAACTCGACGTTTTAAATTCAGATTTTTTTTTAACACTTTATGTCCTTGTCAGCAAAGGAATGTGTCTGCTCAAGCAGGGGAGTGTGTGATATTACTCTGTCATTCTAAGCTCCAGTTATCATTTCCTCTGAAGAGTCTGCACTGGAACAAAATAATGGCCCTTCTCTTGGCTCCTCAGCATCCGATCCGCCTGATTATGCTAACCTTCTCACCAGACAAATGCCAATCTGCTTTTTTTCTGTTTCACAATTAACAAAATGCCCTTATTTAAACACGAGGGCATCTCAGCCTAGTTGTGAATACTGAGCTCATACTGTCATAAAGCGAATGTCACTCCACAATTGATTCTCAGTTCGCTTCTGCAGGGAAGGGCATGCAGGCTTATTCTGATGGGCCTTTCTCTTTATGCCAAATACTGTTAGCTCTACCATTGATAATCTTAACAGTTTGAGCTAAGTTCAAGTGGAGCATAAAACATACTTACTAATTGATGCAGTGTAAAGGGCATATAGCACTAACAAGGACTTACAGTCAACAGACTAAGAACGGTCTGATCTCATATTTTGGGAAAGCTGGCAAGGCTATGATTTTTCATAATTATGTGTTTTTTATGGAGTTAAATTCTTCGCTTGCTACAGTAATTAATTTGTTCTAAAATAAATGAATTGTGAATGAGTCCACACCACATTCTGATAGTTTAGATTATCTGTAAATGCAGCACAATTCACTTTAAATTAACAAAGGCAAGCTTAGAGCATTTGTCAAACAGGTGGTTCATCTGCCTGTTATGTGTAACCCCCTAAGATACCGCTACACACGGTGTTAGATATAGATAGAGATACATAAGTGGAACATCATTGAATGTATGCAATCTTGGAAAGTATTTGAGAATTATTGGTTATTAAATAACTGAATTAATACAATCCAGTATATTTGATTATTA
The DNA here is from genome assembly GCA_900302695.1 of Helostoma temminkii. Lineage (NCBI taxonomy): Eukaryota > Metazoa > Chordata > Actinopteri > Anabantiformes > Helostomatidae > Helostoma > Helostoma temminkii. The sequence goes on along the minus strand of OMLM01000013.1, from coordinate 128,781 downwards.
GACGATGTATGCATTATGCATTTTTTGAGAAATTCAATTCACATTAGATTTTGACATTTTTATTCCTCCTAAATTAGAACTGCTTTGCATTAACGTACACTGCAAATGTATACTATTGTATGAGTGACCATGTAGCACGGTGCCCCTAGACAGATGGGCAGCCCTCTGTAAAACATATTATATTATTTGACAAACCTATATTTAGCACCAACATATTTGCATTCAGGCAACATTAAAACAAATAATTGTAATTCCTATAAGTAAAGATAAGTGATTAATATATATAGTACTAAGTACTGTAAATAAACCTAGTTCATCTTTTGCCTTTCTTGTTAAATAACAGCATTTTCTTTCTGTTCCTCTACTCGGTCAACCTCAGTGGTCTCAAAGTAAAAAAAAAAGATTGCTTTTATTGCACAACCTAACTTTAAAAATATGCTAATAATAAAATATTTCCTGGACTATAGGCTTGTTAGGGTCATGGCTACAATCTGTCATTCAATGTGCAACCAATGAAAACAAAAGGTTATTGATTGTCTTCCAGTCACTATTAGCTTTTATTAGTTTTGTTGTAAAAACCTGTAGAAACCTGGCACTTTGCAAAGACTGTTTTATGCAGTAATTTTAAAATAACATTTTTTTCTCCAGAATCTCCAGAAACTAAATATGATGCATGTTGTAAAGAAGGTCAGCACTTCTCATGTCAACATGTGCTGATTCAATAAGTCTTCAGAAGATGTTTTCTTTTGTGAGTCAGAAAAATCAATCAAATAAACTTAAATGAGTTTGACCAACCTACCATGTGTTCTGTGGAGCTCAGGTCTCATTCAAAAATGAATAAGTATTAAAATGATATTTCCTTTCACTTGCTGTCTATCACATAACATTGTCCAACTATTTTAACTGAAATGCACTTATGAATGTATTCCATAGATATACAGGGTCCTGGTGATAAATTGTGTTATCACAACATAAAGGCAAGGGTGTATGGTTTACAAGTGAAAAATGTAAACAGCTCAATTTCATCTCAGTTTGAATTATGCACTGGACCACACAGAAACTGCTGTTGAGATGAAATTTCTTCTGGGCCTACAATACCACAAATTGAGCTTGTTTCAGTTGATTCAGGCAGGGTATTGAAGGTCATCACTCCTCATTTCCATTTTGATTTAAAGTAAAAAAAAATAAAAAATAAAAAATCCACTCAGCCTGAAACTGAGCTCTGCATAGTGAAATCCATTTCTAATAGCTTCTTGGTTTAGTAGATTTTGTCGTTGTTGGTGTTAATAATAAAAACAAAACAAATCAACAACAACAACTCAAACACACACACAAAAACAGTCTCAGAAGGGTCAGTTTTGGAGTTACCCCAACACAGGTAGACATGGTATCTTTTGAAACAGTCATTACATATACACAGACATGTGTGACTTCCTCCCCATGCACAGGTGCCAAGCTGTAGATCATGCCAACCTGCTGTCATGCCATGACACTACCACTGTGGTTTGACAGGTTAGCCAAATGACAAACGAGAAAATATCACTGTGTTCATGGACAAGCATGCAAATTTGTTTGGTTCCCTATCAATTACAATTTCATGTGTGCCAGCCAAATACAGCGTGTTGTTCCAGATGAATATATGGGTTTATTAATCATGTTTGTATAAACATTCATTTAGTCTCCCTGTGAGGACAGCATTAGGCATTGCTGCTTGTCATATCTCCAGTTCCATATCCGTACACTGTCCCACTGGGAAAAAACTGTAAAATAAAACTAAATATAGCTGTTGTATAACCGGCATCATAAGGGAACATAAGATTTTTCTTGGTCTTTTAAGAAAGCCCAGGGGGTTCTTAGCAAAGCTGTGCATAGGTTTATTTTCACCATTTTATTTCCTGGAGGCTTGAATAATGACACATTTTAAGCATAATGGTTATTAACCATAATCTGTAGACAGTACTGTGCTATAAATTATAATCTTAGTGATCAGTATTTTGGACCCAAATAATATTAGTATAGTTGTTAAAAGTTTAGCTGTTGTGTATCTTATGGTGCTTGAAACTAGGTAATTACATTTTCACTTAAATGTGTTCTAATCAATATTTTTTATATTAATAATCAACCAAATGCAAATGTGAAATATGAATTTTATGGCCCACAGTGATGAAACCACTGAGATTTACTGTATCATCCAATTCTGCAGCTCTGTTATGTTCTGCTAAACCACAGTGTTTAGCTTTTGTTGCTGTTGATGTTAATGCCGTTGTGGTTTTCTGGCTCACAAACTCTGTTATCATTAACCTCTGACTGGAGGAAAAAAAAACCTTGATAAACACATTGTAACCCACTTGCCCTGCACTAAATTGCAGACAACTTTACTTAGTAAGTAGTAGATAGTTCACTAAGAACAAAGAATGTCAATCAGCTAGACAGTAAGATTTTTTTTCTCAGGAGCTTTGTAGAGGCCAAACTAGATTTTAAAAGATACTTAATATTTTCTTTTTTTCAAGTAGGAATCTCACACATAGTGAATAGTAATGCTGCTCAACATATGCATGATTTGAAAATAAAACGTTTTATGCAATAACATACTACATAACATACATAATGTAATAACATACTTGTGGTAAAAAATTATATCTTTAATGACTTAAATTAAATATTGTGTTGTGAACAGATTAATTTAAAAGGTGCCATAATTTCACTGTTTCTTATTATTTAGAAAGCATAATAGACTTCGTGCCACCTTATCACAACCAATTTGCCATTAATATTCTTTTGAAATTGAAACAATGAACATGGGATAGCACAGAGGTGTAGTAGTTAGCACTGTCCCCTCACAGCAAGAGGGTTATGGTTCGATTTCCGTGGGTTGCCTAGGTGGCAGGAAATGGAGTTGGTATTTTTGAGATGAAAAACAACTGTTTATGTATCCACTGATGTAAGTAACAAGCACTTTCTTTAAGGACAGTGTCATTGTTAAATTTCCATAACCCTCCAGACAGGCTTTGTTACGAAGACAAAGGTTGATTGATTACCTCCAAATTTGTGCCGTCAAAGCAGTACAAGCATTTCAGGCGATATCAGGGGTAACCTTCACTAGGCTGGGAACAACAATAAACTGTTGTCAAGTAAGACAAAAATAATTTAGTGCCGCAACATTCTCTGAAAAGCTCATTTGCAATTTGTTTTAGCTTTATTCACCCACTTCAGACACTCACAATGGGTTAATAACTCCTTATTATAAATCTGTTTGTTTGTTTTAACATGCCACATCTTTATGTGAACTCCTGTGACTGTGTAATTTCCTGGTATTGTGTGTCCAAGCTCAATGTGAGAAGAAGTATCAATTATTATCATGTATTTCTAGGTAATATTAAAACATAAGTGTTAGTGTATGATTTTACAAATCAGCTTTTTGTAAACATTTGCACAGTGTGGACAATTGTAAACCCGATATTATTGTTCATTATTATTGTTTTTGTACATCATCTCCACACTGGTATGCTGCACGTGCTAAAAAACCATGTGATGACACATAGTATAGAGGCACAGAAAAAGCATGCTATTTTACTGAATTAACCACACAGATGCAAAGAGAGAGTTTGAGGACTGGAAGAACTCCAGCAAGGACCTGGCTCAGCATCTGGCAGCTTCATCTATGCTAAGTTGGTCCTTCCATAGTCTAAAGCAGCTTGATGAGGAATCATCTCTATGGAAGGAAAGAAGCCAAGAAACCACTTTTTATGTTTCTAGTTGTTAGTGTAAAAACAGAGAAATAACCACAGTGTATGGCCACCATAGCATTGCTAAAAAATGAATCTAATGGTGGTGAAAGCCTGTTACACAGTAGTATAAAATATGTAAAAATTGGACATTTATGAGGTGTTCAATCAGTATTTTCCCAATCCCTAGTCCCCCTAGTCTTTAGTATACAGTGTCTATGTACATATACAGTGTGAAAGGTTCAGATTGATGTCATAAATATTCCTTAATTGTACTGACCAGTTAGACACACTGGATTGCTATGGAAAAAAAATAAATCCTGTTCTGTTGAGGAGGAGATAAAAAGTGTTGAACATGGTGAGTGAATGAAACAATTGCCATGGAAACTTCTTTCTTCTCTCTATCGTCTGAAGCAGTGGCACACTGAAAGGTTCAGATGGAATTCCATATCAAGCAAGGACAGTGTCAGTGCTCTCTACAGCTTCTCATGAAAAACTCACATGCACACACTGCGGCATTCCAAATGAATCGAGTTCACACATCTGGCTTCTCAGTAGCAACAGATGAAACAGTTTTCAGTGACTGAAAATAATCAATAATTAAATCTAAATTTCTTTTAAGGATGCTATCACCATCACAACCAGCTAAAATCTGCAGTATTTTATGTATACCTTTCTGGCATTTAAAATAGCATGGCCTCGTCTTATTCCATTGCAATAAAATGCCAGCCATGTTTTCTAATGTTCACACTTTTCTATACATACTTACGCAGGCATGTTCCACACACTACAAAACATGATGGTGAACTCGGACAGGAATTGGTAGCAGTAAGCAAGAACAAATTTGCTTTGTTTCTTTTATTTGGCCGAAGATCATGAAAAACATGACAGAACTAAAACACTATGTGTAACTGCTTCAGATGATGATGTCAATGATTTTGAAATAAAAAGTACAGTGCATTTACCAGTCTGATGCATGCACAAGCAGTGTAGACTATGAAAGCATGAACTGGCTTTAAATAAGGAACATATTTTTTTCCTTTTGTGTTATATCCTAGATATAGAATAGATAACAGCTTACAGCAGCATTAACAGAATAATTTTAACTGACTCGGGCGCACTCAACCTTGTCACATTCTCTTGTCTGCAAGACTAAGGCATCCATTAATATAATGTCACTTAAAAAGCAACAGATGCAAGGATAAAGTGTAAGGAAAGAGAAATTAAAGAAACACTTAACCCCACTGGACTCTTTGGAAGTAAAGTCAATTATTTAGGAAGTGATGTACCATTTTGGCATGAATACAGTATTCTATCCTGGAAATTAGCTTTGTAGGGGTGAACTTAAATTCAAAGAGAATGCAATTATGTGTTTAGAACATCTTTTATTCTTTCTAAATGGCAAGTATATGTGTGTGACTCATTCTTATTCTGTCTTCTGTACAGAGTGCTGGACTGTAGGGTTTTTGTAGCCTTACTAGTCACTGCTGATATTGTCAGTTTATTTTGAGTTGGTTAGTAAAGATGAGTTAATGAACAGGAGTACATGAAACATTGCCTGACATCTTTACTACAGATCTGTCAAAAAAAATCAGTCAAAAAGCCAGGAATTATTGCTGTCAGAAATTATGAGCTCAAAAAGACTGAAAAATGCTCAGAGGATTCAGAAACATTGAGAGATTAATTGTGACCACTTCTAAGAGCTTAACTTGAAAAAGCTTCATATAACTGCTAAAATAAACACAACAGTGGGATTTAATCATTACCATATTCCATGTCTCATTTGAAAATGATTGAGAATGAATGAATGAGATGTGCTTTCTCAGGCAAACTTTTCTAGTCCAATTCTGTCTCCGAAACTGTATGTTCCTGTACAAGTATACTGTAAATGGGTGTAGCCTTTTTTTTCAGTCTGTATGAAAGCAACTGTAACAAGGCAAAACAATTTCCCTCTGGGATTAGTAAAGTGTTTTGAATCTTGAATCTTGAAATACCGATATGTTTTTGTAGTGTACGTATTTCTTATGCTGGCAGGTAACATATTGTGTAAATGAATGAAATGTCACATTTATTAACTAAAAGCAATTGGCAAGGAGGTGGTGGGGGTGAATGAAAGGCGTATACTGTGCAGGACTGAGAAGCTGCAGACCTTTGACCAAGACCAGAGTCTTGCGAGAGGTTAGATAGGCATGAAAAGTGCTTTGGTTAGGATTACATACAGATGCCGTGTGTGAAGTAATCTGTTACATTTTTCGCTAATACCTAGCCCACAATCTTTCCCTGACCCTAACCCAGTGCTGTCAGTACCAACCATAAAACAAGTTAATAAAGTTGGAGTCACATATCTGGGTGTTGAATTGCAAGATCACATAAAGGAGAAAAATGTTGTAGATCAGATATTTTGACATTTAATTGATATGTTTAACATCAAAGTATTTGCACTTGTCATTTACGTTAATTGTGAATATATGATCATAATGTTAACTGAAAATGTAATCAGGTTGCAATTACGTTCCCTAAAAAAAATAATTGTGTCTTTTTAATTAGACCTTTCTTTCTTAAAGCATTTTAGACATCCAAGTGTAATAACTGTTAAGCAGGAAAATATTTGTTATTTATAAGTGAAGAAAGATACTTTTGAATGCTTTTGTTTTCTGTTGACAAAGACCCTCACCAGTGATCCATCACCTGAAATATACAGTACAGTGGTATGCATTGTCCTTTCATTCTGTTTTCATGCCTTGAAATCAACTCTCTCAAGGGTCAAGACATTGGAACCATATTCAGTACTGAAAAAGCACATCGTTACAAAGGCTGGCATGTGTTAATTCAGATGAGCCCTTTTCCCCAACAGAGCTGTGCTTTGCTGGCATAATTCCATTGTGGGATAAGTTGGCAAAGTCACAAAGGTCAGCACAAACCTTGTGAGAGAGGAAACTCTCTATACTTGCCCGAAAATGCTCTTTAAACATGTGAGGACCAGCTAAAATGTCCTCACAAGACCAAAATGTCCTCACAAGAACAAGGTTTGAACAAAGGTTGTCCACACAAGGAAATATTGCTGTTATGTTCCATTAAACAGTAACACTCGAACATACACTGGCACAGACTAGTGTGCAATTGTTTTAGTCAGATTTTTATATTGATGGTTCACATTCAACTTTGACATGTATCCAGCTCCATTGTGAAAGCTCACACCCACAGCTTTAACTGAAATATAAGCCATGTGATCAGAACAACAATGTAAAACAGTCAGATCAGGTTATTTCCTCGAATACTGTCACTTTTGATGTTTTCCCTCTTTTTTTGTCTTAAACGTATTTTTCTTCATAAATGTCCGGCCAATCTGACACATCATTATCTCTCCATTTCCCTCTGTCTCTGTTGTTGCTCTTCACTATGGTTATTTTATGGTTATTTTTGCCAGGCTGTTAAGGCGGCAGACACTGAGTAATGGCAACAGGCAATAACTGTATGAAGTCAGGCAAAAAATAAAACAAAAATAAAACAAACAAACAAAAATAAAACAACATCAATGTCTGATCTCTCTCTCTC
>OMLM01000013.1:79437-121279 GCA_900302695.1 Helostoma temminkii | reverse complement strand
TGTAAAAATCCTCAGAAGTCTGTGGAACTGCCTTTGCCAGTTAACTGAAGGTGGTGCTGCTCAGCATCAGCTAGTTTGTCAGCTGACTTTCAGGCTTGCCATCACCACCTAGGTGGTCTATTAAAACTGACAGACCCATTTTTTGCTGCTACTTAACTGTTGTTGTAGCTCTACATGCTTTCACACCCATCAGCATCCACCTAGCTTGTTTTCTTAATGCGATCCCAGCATGCTGTAATCACTAGTTTGAGCAGTTTCCATTCATTGAGCCACTAAGCAAGAGTTTTTTGGTGCTATAATTTATGGTATTTGATGAATGTTTTTTTATCACGTGTCACAACAACAAGATTATCCCAAACTCTTCGATACAAACAGTCAAACCACCTTGATCAATTCTACATTTTAAACACTAGTTCTAAAGAATCAGAGAACCACTGGGGTTCTCCTTTCCTCGTAAAAGCATGGAGTGCTTAAATGCTTATCACTGGACATACAGATCACTAAACTATTCAACAAACATGTCTTCTCATTGGATCTACATAATTCCAGTACTGTTAATCACTACATCACTACACAAGAGGGTGTAAGGTCATTAGTGTTGTAAAGTATGACTTACTCTGTTGTACCAGTAATCTAATTACAGAATTGGTGCTTGTTTATGTTTTCTAGCATACTGTACTTTAAAGCTAATTTTAAATAAATTATAAAATAAAATAAAGTAAGTCATATTTATGTACATTGGTATGTCTTAACTCAAAGTGAATCAAGTGGACAACAACACTACGCACAATACACACAAAAAAAACTTTTCCTGTGCCATCTCATTAATCAGTGTGTTTTGTGTATTACTCTTTACGTTTACCTTCTTGCTCTTAAGTCCTATTTTTCACAATTCTTGTATTTGATCCTTTCGAAATAAAACACTTAAACATTTAGAGCCAGGAGACCAAGCAAATCCAAAACCAAGAAGCAAATAAAATCTACACAAAGCACTAACTATTCGCACTTTAAAGTAGAGATGTTCTGATGCCGTTACCAGTATCAGGTATTGGGTCCAATACCACCCTCAAGTACTCTTGTACTCTTAAAACCTAAAAACGCACCTGATACCACTTCACGTCAAGCAGCACAGAGAAGATGAGACGGATAGAAGTAAAAACATGTGACTGATGGAGAATTTTTACAATAAAAAATTTAGCTATGCGTAAAAGTCCCCCTGTTATTTCTGTAGCTGGTTGACTCAATGCGCCGGTGTTCCTTCTCCTAACACATCTGTGCTGTGTTTTTCTTCTACTAGACACTGTGTGTTTAAGATACAAACTAATTAATTATAAGCACTAATATACATTAACTACAAAAACAAAAAAAATATTAGATTTATACTAACTTAAGAACATATCCTTCTTTCCCATGGTAAAAATCACAAATCTAGAAAATAAGGCTTTGAAGAAGACGCACTAAACATTTGATGCTGGTTTAACTGTTAGCATATCACACATTACAATAATTTTGCTAATGCCAGCAGCAGGAGACAGCAGCTACAAGTAGATCAAACACTGGAGAAGTCAGAAAAAATTTCCAGAGACAACCTGCAGGTTGTTAAAATAACAGAAGCTCTTAGTTGGTTTATTGCGCCGCTTGTTGAAAATACCTCCTCAGCTGCTGGAGCTCAGGTATGTCAATCCCAAATGTCATTACAGTGTCTTACTGAAGGTAAAGACTTTGAGTGAATGATATTGCAAGCAAAAGAATTTCAGGGCTAACACAGCAGCCAAGCCATAGTGGGAGTATAATTTTTGGATAGTGTCCTATTGTGTATTTTATTTTGTCACAGTCAGAAAGCAACATCTGACTATAGTGTTGATGTTATTACACTTTTCTGGTAATTATATACCAGATTTTATAATAAAAATTGTTGCACCTGCAATATTATCAAGTACTTGTATCAGTACTCAGTATTGGCAAGTATTCAAATGTCAGTACTCGTACTCAGTCAGTATCAGGACATCCCTACTTTAAAGTAAATCAAAACAGCACACTACAATTTCACCTCTGGGGTTGCTGATGTCTTAAAAACCTTTCATACATACAGTATATGTACATTTCACAATTTTTGTGCAGTTGCTCTGATAGGTTATTTAAACAAATCTGCTAAGAACATGATTAATTAAACCCACAATCTAATTATTGCCGACCTACTGTCTCAGTCTTTCTTATGGTGATTTAGAAACGCTGAAGATATTAACATTGTATGAGAATTCAACAATTTTGATAGCTGGAAAAGGTTAAAAACATGCCTATGTACTGTATCTACTACAATGATAGACATCATTGTGAACTGTAGTTATTAACTGAGCCAGCTGGCATTTTTCCCATATGAAAAAAGTATTTTTGAGATATGTTGTGTATAGAGAAGCAACTTGTCTGAGCACTTTAAAAACTACATGATATTGTTCTCCCATAGCAAAAACCTATTCTTCCCAAAGAGAGATAGCATTCATTATCGAATTGTAAAAGTCTCTTTTTCACATCTGCAACACCATTTGCTTGTAGCATTCTGGCAGGGAAGTGAATAAAGGTCATCTTAGCCACATCTATAACAAAATGGTTCTAAAGTAAAAAGATGAAAAAAGTGGAATTGAGAGACTAAGAGAGAGTAGTTTTACATAATACAGATCAGCTCACTGCATTAAAAAAACAATATTTATTACTTCGTTAGTGTCCATCTATCCATTGTCCATGATTAAGGTTATCTGGGTATATTTTATTCCTTTTTACTGGAGCTTTTTGCCATATTGTAAAGTTGATCCTGATACAATTTATAGTCCTAATTGCCTTCTTGCCTGATTTGAGTCACTTCTGAGTTCAGCTTGGGATCATCAGTGTAGGATGCCCAGCTTATCACTAATGGTATAACTTTAGTTATCTTTGATGTGTTGAGTGTGAAAAACAGCAAATAGCCAAGCTGTATTATATAAGTACTCTATATCTAGGTCAAAACAGGGTGGATGAACAAATATTTCATCCCACAATATGATAAAGAATTTGGAACTGTTTATTTTTCACTTATTATTAGTTTCAATACAACACATAAATCATAAGTATAATGTACCTTAGCCCTATAGTTGATGTACAGTAAGCCTTTTTGTCCCATGATCTTGTAATTATTAATAATCAAATATATTGCAAATATTGTCCCTTCTTGATATTATTCTGTACAATTAACCTCTATCACCAGAGAGGTTCATAATATTATTCATTGGTGCTGGAAAATGAGACTGAGATATTTCCTGTTAAATTTGTGTACATGTATTTTATTTGGTTCTAGTGAGTGAGTGATTCATGGGGATTCATATCCTATTGATTTGTCCAAATTTGGTTTTGTTAATCTCACTTGTATTTTTGAACATGACTTGGTTTGTGCAGTTGTCATAACACTGCAGCTGAGATACTGTAGCTCAAAACATTGCTGACTGTTTCCACAATCATGCCATATTGGAAAGCCAGAGAATCAGTCCCCTTGGTTCACTTTCTCAACATGGCCTTAGCACTTTCTTTGGAGCCACTTGTTTCCTCAGGCAACCTCTTCATGTAATAAAAGATAAAAGAATAGAGAAATTGCCTTTTTCTAACTGCAGGGGTGTTGAAAGACACTATTCTTTGTGAATTCAACTCAGCAAAAAAGTACAAAGACAAGTGACTGCATCACAGTACCTTGCTAGGAACATAATGCAAAATATGTGTGCTTTTGCAGACTGGACAACTAAAAAAACTCTCCATTATCTCAGGGCAGATTTTGTTCCTTTTCACCACCAGTACAACTGTAAAAGAAGTCAAGTACACATTAATATTTACCCTTCTTCATAACTAGTCATATGCAGCTAGGAGAAAGGAGGGTTTGGAAGGGTATGAGATGAACTGAGATGGTGAGAATGTGTCACCTCTCCAGTTTTTCACACGTATCTGAAATAGAGGTGACAAACAGGCGAGTGCCATTTGTGAGCAGGCGGATTGTGGCAGGATTTCTGTCAGGGCTGGCAACTCTAATTAGAGGAGCAGACAGGCTGAAAGAGAGCAGCACTTCAGCTGAGAGAGTCAAAAGTTCAATGACACGCTCTCCAACATATGTACAATAAGTACATATATATTACCCATACAGTAGATAAACACACAGTACAATACTTGTACAATAAAAAGCTATTTCCTGTCTCTATACCTGTACATTTGTTTACATTAATAACGAGTGCAGACTAAACATGAAGTGGTTGAAAATATTTTCTGTGGGTATTTATACTGTGAAGTAATTCAATTTTTCAATTCAATTCAATTTTATTTATATAGCGCATTACGCAATTACAACAGAGCCATCTCAAGGCACTTCACATATTAAGATCAGAACATTACAACGTAATTTAGAGAGAAATCCAACAAATCCCCCATGAGCAAGAACTGGGCAACAGTGGACAGGAAAAACTCCCTTTAACAGAAGAAACCGCAAGCAGAACCAGGCTCAGGAAGGGGTGGCCATCTGCCTCAACCAGTTAGGGTGAGTGAAAAGTGTAAAGTTAAAAAAAGAGAAGACAAGAGAAAAGAACAGCAGAGCAAAAACAATGATGGACAGAAACATAATCATGAGAGTGCTGTAGCTTCTTTGTGCAACCAGCTAGGACCTGGGGCACTTAAGCTCCTCCCATGGTGAGGACCTGGGGGAAGGATAGAATGAGAGACAGAGAGAGGCACACAGTCGCTCTGCTTATGTGCTTGAGAGAGAAAAAAGCATGGTGTTAAGAGAATAAAACAGAGAAATGTTCAGAATGAATAACATGAACTACAACAGCTACACTGTTGATACTGGGTATATTAATTGACTCAGACTGGAACACGACCCACCACCAGGTACAACGCTGCTAATTAAAAGTTAGGGCAGATGTGTTTTTAAAGAGATTTAAAGACCTCTACTGAGGCAGACTGTCTGATAATCCATAGCAGGGGGGCATGCCACCAGCCAACTTCTTTTTGACACTGGGAACAGAAAAGAGCCGCGCATTCTGAGAGCAGAGGGTATGGAAGTACAAGAAGCTGAAGTTGTTGAAAATGAATGTTTGAAATATAACGGTGGAATTAAACAGAGGTTTGTGTTTAATAATGTATGAATAAATTATCCTATAAATTAACCAGTTGACAAACTGTACAGTCAGTGACTGATTTTATCAGAAATGTTAAAGTGTGATATGACATTTTTTTTTTGTTAATTTAATTGTGTTTTGAATGATTGATGATTGTCATTTTCAATGACCATTAACCTGAAAAAGATATTTCAGACAGACTGGTTAACCTGTAATCAAACACACGTAGAAGCAATTCTTTGTTGTTTTTGGTATTTGTGTGGAAATTATGGATTAATTTTCAAAATGACCAAAGTTATCCTTTAAGTACCTGAAATAAACACAGCAAGAAGAAAAGAAAAGATTTGTTGTTGTTGTTGATAAATTTAATGTTATTTCACACTTTACAAAAATTCCAAAATGCAACATTATGCTTCCAAGCTCTTATTCTACCTCTCACGATTGTTTCACTCATGTAGTCCTTGTGCTCTGTTGTGTGTAAATAAACAGCTCTCTGTCATCTGAATAACCCTTATTTCACATTTCATGATAGAAAAAAAAATAGTGTCACAGGTTTACTAAGTCTGTTAGTGTGACTGAGGATTTCCCTGAGTTCCCCTTCATCACAAACATATACACACATTGCAGCACATGCATACGCCCACATTCAGATCCTCATCAAATGTCCCCATCTACAGGGGTAAAGGTCCACATGAGTCAAGAGGCACGCATAATGCTGGAATTTGAACCTGAGGGACTGTGCTCAATCTGGGGTGCGTAATAACCCCACCACGCTCTTCCCCCATCTCATCCCCTACACAACTGCTCGCTCAACTGAGCCTGCACCCCCGCCTGCCCTCGCTCTCCAACAAACTGATATCCTTTAAAGGCTGCCGCAGGCAAGGCCAGTTTACAAATATCCAACTCGACAGGCGAGCCACGAGGAAACAAGACCAATGACCCACATGGATCTATTCCCAAGCAAAAACTGGAGAAAATGAGACACTCTAAGTCTCTTTCTCTCTTTGTCACACAGTCTTTTTTCAATAATTTCTATCATTTTATTGCTGCTTGTTTTGTTGATTTAGCATCATATTGTATTTTTGAATCTACACTGTCTCTTCAATCCTCTTATTGGTGATAAACTTTCATTTTTAAAATATCTTGCGGCACAACACATTGTTTTTCCATTCCATTGATGTTGTGATATATCATAACAAAAACTGCTAGAGGTGAATAACACAAAATCAATAAATCACAAAATTTTTGTTGTTGTTTTATTAATAATTTCATTTTAATTAGGGATGTCTACAATTCATGCAGTTCTTATTTCAGAACATCTTTTGAAATGGAATTTATGATGAAATTTGGAAGAATTTATGTAATAATGAACCATGAAGGGCATTTTATTGGAGTGAAGCTTGCTGTTTTTTTTCTTTTTAAGGCAAGCACTTTTTACAAAATGATGTCTTTTTTCACTTTTATAATTGTTCAGTTTACAGCAGCTCTGATTTTACAGTGTTTTATATGAATACATATTTTCTACACATGCAGTTCTGTGCAATTCAACTGTAAGTGGACAAAATTGTGGAAAAGTATTCATAAGTACTCAGCCCATCAGGTAACATTTGGGGGAAAAATCCAGTGGTCACGATTTACTAAGGCGTGGGAGAAGAAACTTGTGCTATGGCCACAACTTATTAATGCATCATAACACGTCCATTCATGTTCCACATATATGATAGGATGCCAGTCATTTTACCACAGTCTGAAGTGTTTCTGAATACATAACAATATCGCTTACTGGAGACACAGTCACACTTGTTTAGGGATTCATTTTAATTGCTTAATATTAACGTTAGTGGGCTACTTTGCACCATATTATGTAGACACTACACATAATATCCTCTTGATACCTTCATGTGAGCATTCTTTTACAGTGGGTTGGCTTGCACAATATGATTCTATCTGTGAATTTGTTTTGTTTTCAAATTTTCTAGTGTCATTATTCCCATAATTATGCATTATTTAAGTATTCCCAGCAGAAGGTCAGAAGGTGAACATCATCATATTCCTTGTCCATATCTATGTTGCTGCTTTCACAGCAACAATATTGACTGTTAAATTAGGTCAGGCCAGAGTCCATTCCAAACCCAGACCCCCACATTCCACTCTGACAGAGCTCAAGCTCAGCTCCATCTTCTAAAGCATTCTTCTCCTGTTTTTTTGACAGATTATACAGAGAAGTAGATTGATATGTACATCTCTATACTGACTGTGCATTATGCATACAACATATCAGCAGTAATTGATGACGTCTTCTGTAGCAGACTTTTTAAATCCCCTTTGCACATGAAGCCTATAAATTGCAGTGAAGTCATAATGAACTCAGGATGGATGGTGTCAGGTTGATTTTACTTTTGCTTCATAAATGCAATGGTAAAGAGAGCAACACAGATACGGGGGAGAGGAGAGAGAGAGAGAAACATTTAATCTTCCATAATTCATTAGTCATCATGTGAGAAAAGGCTGCTGAACTGTGCTGAGACATATCAACGTGCCTCAGTGTCTAATGCCAAAGTACAGGAGCTACATTTTACAGACAAATGTATGACAGTACCATAACTAATGATGCTTCAAAAGACTGAGCTGAGCTTGAACTCTTGCAGGGTGTAATGTGGATGTCCAGACCAGGAGTGGAGTCTGGTCTGGCCCAATTTAACTGACAGTTTGGAGATTGTGAAGTGGCATCATAGTTGAGGGCAGTTAAGATGTTTATCTTCTGACCTACTGTACTGCTGGTGCACATGGCCCTTACAGATGCACAATTATGGGAATAATGACAATTAAAATCATAACAATATCAGGATGACCTTAATACAAATAAACCCTGAGACTGCTCACATGATATTGAGAAGACTCAAAATAGTTTCTGTAATGTGATACAAAGTAGTCTACTAATATCAATATTGAGCAATTAGTCCTTAAATCAGTGTGATCGTGTGTGCAGTATGTGGTGTGCTGTATTCAGATGCAACACCTTAATTTTACATCAGACTGTGTTGAAATAATTCCACATGAGCATTTTCTCATTTCACATTCCCACACATAACTAAGTCATGGCCACGCATTACATCATTGTTTGCATGCATTATTAAGTTGTGGTCACATCATAGGTAACTCGTTCCCATTGCCTTAAAGACTCTGTGGCCACAGGATTGTTTCTTTCTATCAAATGTCACCAGAAGGGCTCCGTACATGAGCATGTTTTATAAAGCTGACATATTTCCAAATTCCAGGTTGGCTCAGAATTTACTTGCTGTCATGTTTTTCTGTCATGTCTTGCTTTCAAAACCACACATCAACAACTGTGTGACTCCCTAATTTGCTCTTAACTGAAGCCAGAGACAGAGTGGTATTCCCTTCTGAGTGTAACATCTTTCTCATATTCTCTCCATTCCTAACTGAGATTTTCTTGATCAGCAATCACTCGACCCAACAAGCACCATGTTCATCTCTCTGTAACTTACAAAAGAAGTGAAATAGGTAGATTAGTAAAGAACCTATTTCATAAATAAGATAGCTTAATTAATTACCACTTAATAAACAAAAAGCCAAGTCTGTCAGACTAAAAGCACTTTGAATTTGATTTCCTCTAGATCTTGTAGATGGTACACTAACAAGCACTTTATCCACCTACACAGTATGGAAATTCCACCAGAGCAGCTTAATGTTTATATATGATAATCTAAAAGCATAACCCAGGGCTATGCTTTCAAGATGATATCTTAATTACCGAAGTTAAACCACAGTCTGTGTGCCACTATCACGCAGACACAGCTTCCTGGGCATGAATTGATTGAGGAGAGCTGATTTGACAGACAGTTTATCTTTTACTTTAATTAGGGGCAGATTTGGGGAGAGACATTACAGGTTAATTACAGTCACATTCATTAAGATGCACAAATGTATTATAATTCTTGTTCAGTGTCGTTATCTGCACCGCAATAGAGTAATTAATTGGATTTCACCTTTAGCTTTATGACCTGTCTGCAAGAGTTTTTATTTGGACTTTCAGCTCCAGACACTGCTGCCTGGTTACAGTCGATCGCCCATTAATGTTTGCGCTTTGTCACTGTGGTAATTGGCAATACCTCCAGCACACAAACACCTATCTAATTAGGAGAGATACAGCTTGGAGAGACAACTAAGAAAATCTAAAATGTGATTCTCTGCTCTTTTACAGCTTGGGAATATTAAATTTAATACATAGAGTAGTTATTTAGTTGATTGTTTAGTTGACTTGATTTGACATTTACAGTGATAAATTTGTTTTCATGGCCAATGCATTGATTATTATATATTACATACCTAAGCACTTGCAAATCAGCCTTACCTGCAAGTGTAAATTTGTGCCCTACAGGGTTCAAAACACTATTTAAACAATAACTTTAAACATCCCCCACACTAATTCTACTCTACAGACACTTGGATGGATGGTTTCACTTTCACTTCATTTCTGTCTAAATATTAAGTTTCTTTTATGAAGTCACATTTCCAGAATATTTATACTTCTTTGTCAAAAAAGCAGCAGTAAGA
Source organism: Helostoma temminkii (assembly GCA_900302695.1). NCBI lineage: Eukaryota > Metazoa > Chordata > Actinopteri > Anabantiformes > Helostomatidae > Helostoma > Helostoma temminkii. Next base: position 111,575 of record OMLM01000013.1, on the reverse strand, counting down.
CTTAGGCAGTCTTGGAGGATAATGCTTTTCTCCAATATTGATCCATGTGTTTTATGGTGAAACAGTAAGCATGTTCCTACCAAGGTGAGACCACTACTCCATCCTTTTAAAACCTCTGGGTCTGTGGGGAGGTGCGAGTTCATAATGGTTGCAGTGTCCAGAAGTTACTTATTGCCTAATGCAGTTATGAACCCCTTATGTAATCATTATTTGAGATTACTAACAGAGCATTGTATACTTAGAGCAAACTGCAAAGTGAAGTGGTATTTTTATTTTTTATGTAGTACTGTACTGTAATATACAATTTAAACTGCTATAGATATATAACACAAAACTGATAAATCATTACTATTTTGTTGTTGTCTTGTAAATATTGTTATTTACAAATACAGTGCTGAGAAAAATCATTTGTGTTTCTTACCATTTTACTTACTTACCTATAAGTCTTTCTTCTCTTTAGTCCAGAGAACTGAGCGGCCATGGTTTGGCTTCTTCCTTGCCTAAAAAAAGCTTTAGCTTGTATCCTTGGCACAGCAAACTGTATTCACAGTGACTGTTGGAAGTATTCCTGAGCCCCTGCAGTGATGTCTATCACAGGATCATACCTGCTTTTAATGCAGTGTGATCTGATGGCCCAAAGATCACATGCATCCAATATTGGATTTCTGCATTGTCCCTTGCACACAGCTATTTTTCCTGATTTTTCTGAATCTTTTGATATTATGTACTATAAATGATGACATATTCAAAGTCTTTGTAATTTTGTGCTGAGGAACATTATTCTAAAATTGTTTGACAATTTCTAGCTTTTTGCAGATTAGTGAACCTCTGCCCACCTTTACTTCTGAGAAATTCTCTCTCTCTGACATTCTCTTTTTATACCCTATCATGTTAATGATCTGATTTGAATGTTCTTCCAGCTCTCTTTTGAGGCGTGTTGCTGCTATAAATGTCAAAATTACCTTATGTTTTTCTTGAAATGATAAATGTTATCAGTTAAAACATTTGATGTTTTCTATGTTCCGTTTGATAATTGTTTATGAGATCTGCAAATCATTGCATTCTGTTTATATGTAGATCTTACACAATGTCCTAACTTTTTTGGAATTGGGACTGTAAAATATATTTTATATATTTTTTGTTACTTAAAATGCAGCCTCCTGTGTCTGCACACAAAAAAAAGTCCAGGGCCAATCAGTCCCTGCATGGAGGAGGATGGAATAGGCAGTTGGATGAACAATACTAGCAGAGCTCTTTGCATTCTGTTTCCTATCAACATTCAGTTAGTTTTCTTTTAAACATCACCATGAGGCTAATCTAAAAATAACTAAGTTGTAGTTACCTAAGCATCATTCAGGTGGAAGATTCATACAAATTTTTCAGTTATATAAATAACTGCCCAACTTTACTTCTGAGATACTCTTAACTCTTAAGATGCTCTTTTTATACCCAGTCATGTCATTGACCTGCTGCCAGTTAACCTAATTAGGTGCAAAAATTTTCTCCTAGCTCCTCCTTGTTAGTAACACATGTTTAATATTCTGTCTTTTGAGAAAGACTGACACAGTTGACTTACCAATATTGGTGCAACCCGTTTGGACTTAAATTAACAATGGAGCATATGGACCAGGAAGCTTCAAACTAGAAAACTTGAAGATTAATCAAGGCCTATCCCTATCCTATGTGTGCTGATCATCTAGATAATATACTGGTGGGATGTCCCAATACCTTTTTTTTCCTTGAGGCCATGCTGATACTGAGTACTGATACTAGTACTTAATAATGTTGCAGATGCAGCATTTGTTATGTTTTATGAGTACATGAGGATAATTTCGGACCCGACTGGTATCGGTATCAGGACATCCCTATATACTAGCACTATTTCATTCTGCAGAGTATGTCCTGCTTTAGTTGGCTGTATTGTATCACACTGTAATGTTTGGTGTGGGGGTGCATGGTAAAAGCTCTCTCTCTAAATACAAATTGATCATTATTTGGAATACTTAAATGGAAAATTAAAGAACTCTTATTTACAAATTATTATACACCCTTCAGTAATCAAAATTTAAGACCATAATAAGTAAATCTATTTGTATGCCAGTATCTTGAAACTAATAATTTAACTCCATAAATATACGTAAATCAAAGTAATTGTTGTGAAAACCTCATTAGACATACAGGGGTATGTCTACAATTTAACTGAAACACTGGCCAATTTAGTGTTGGAGGTTACATGGCTAAATTTGACCAGCCTGGTGGCCAATCTTCATTGATTGCACATTCCACCAGTAAGAGCAGAGTGTGAAGGTTTAATAAGCAGAGTAATAGCACAGTTTTGCTTAAAATACTGCAATGCACACAACATTATGGGTGACATATCAGAGTTCAAAAGAGGACAAATTGTTGGTGCTGGCGCATTTGTGACCAGGACAGCAAGTCTTTATCATGTATCAAGAGCCACGGTATCCAGGGTAATGTCAGCATACTACCAAGAAGGATGAACCACATCCAACAGGAGTAACTGTGGATTCAAGAGGAAGGTGTCTGAAAGGGATGTCCGGATGCTAACCCGGATTGTATCCAAAAAACATAAAACCACAGCTGCCCAACTCACTGCAGAATTAAATGTGAACCTCAACTCTCCTGTTTCCACCAAAACTGTTCGTCGGGAGCTCCACAGGGTCAATGTACATGGCCAGGCTGCTATAGCCAAATCATTGGTCAATCGTGCCAATGCCAAACCTCGGTTTCAATGGTGCCAGCAGCGAAAATTTTGGGCTCTGGACAATAGAAAACATGTATTGTTCTCTGATGAATCCACCTTCACTGTCTTACCCACATCCGGGAGAGTTACGGTGTGGAGAAACCCAAAACACGTGTACCACCCAGACTGTTGCATGCCCAGAGTGAAGCATGGGGGTGGATCAGTGATGGTTTGGGCTGCAATATCATGGCATTCCCTAGGCCCAATACTTGTGCTAGATGGGCGCGTCACTGCCAAGGACTACCGAACCATTATGGAGGACCATGTGCAGCCAATGGTTCAAACATTGTATCCTGAAGGCGGCGCCGTGTATCAGGATGATAATGCACCAATACACACAGCAAGACTGGTGACAGAGTGGTTTGATGAACATGAAAGTGAAGTTGAGCGTCTCCCATGGCCTCACCAGATCTAAATATTATTGAGCCACTTTGGGGTGTTTTGGAGGAGGGAGCCAGGGAACGTGTTCCTCCACCCGCATCACGTAGTGACCTGGCCACTATTCTGCAAGAAGAATGGCTCAAAATCCCTCTGGCCACTGTGCAGGACTTGTATCTGTCATTCCCAAGACTAATTGATGCTGTATTGGCCGGAAAAGTAGGCCCTACACTATACTGGTGGTTGGATATGTGCTTTTAACAAGTGATTAGTGCATTCAAGTGAGGGAAAATATCTATGACTCCATGTCTGTTGAAGTATTTGAGTTAAAAATGTTGGGACATGCATTTACACTCACACAAACAGACATATTTCTATTCTTTCTTCAATATGTAAGCATCGTTAGCACCACTATTGGTTACAAAATAATTCTCAATATCATTAGAGATTATTCTCAACAGATATCAAAGGACGTTCCCTTATATATAGATGAGCTTGTTTTGACTCTTGAGCAGTAAACCTGAGAACTTTAACCCTCAGTCGGGAAACTATATTTGGTAACTTCAGCGTCAGGGTTCTAGCATGGTGCCTGTCGAGTGGCAGCCGATTACGGCAGCTCCACTTTTTGTGTGTTATTTCTATTGAGTTATGTTGGCTCATCGTCCTCCTACTCGACATTGCAGCATGTATGGCTCGTCTGAAGTGATGGGAGAAGTGGACTTACTGGGAGTTTTTTCGGGTCTTCTGTGTTTGTGTGAGGACTCTTGGTGACCTTGTTTGGAGGTAGTCATTACCATGGGTACGGCATTGCTTTTCATCTAGCATCCTATTAGCTTCTAGCTATTAGCAATGCAAAACACAGGCCGGCAACCAGCAGAGAGACACTAAAACCCACCAGAAATCCTCCAGAAGACCTGAAATCCACCAGGCGCTGAGGGGATAAAGGTGCAGAGCTGGAGAGAAGTGCTGGGAAAACTTGGTGAGGGGATGGACGAGTCATCTGTGCTGATCAAGAACCCAAATCTGATTGAAACTTACAGTATATTTTGTATAGGGTACTCTTTAAAATTACTAAATGAGCACTGTTCTATAAATAAACACACACACACACACACACACACACACACACACACATAAAGGTAAGCGGGAACACTGTGTATACACACTGCAGTTGAATCCCATACTACTCTAAATTAAATATCTTCATAGAGAAAAATGGAAATGTTCTGCCTAAAGGACTTGGAACGAAATGTCTTTTTCTCGCTCTTCATCTATAACTTTCTCTTTCCAACCCCCCCATCCATCTCTTCCTTCCTCACTCGATAAAAGTACTCTGCCCCTCCCTGTCTGCATAATGCCAGTAAAACACACCACATTTTAGAGAGCTTCTTGTCCGAAGGGCTGGTTTGAATCAAAGATGAACTAATGTAAGTATTGGCTGCTGACTCCCAAAACCATGTCTAAAACCGCAGATGCATCATCATTTTAACAGTCCAGGTTAAAACCATTCCTTTACTTTAAGAACACACCGTGAACCCTGAGAAACTAAGAAATTAAACTGTAACAGTAAAAAGGTAAATGTATGCATAAATGTGAATTATACATGTAATTACTAATGAAGCCCACATTATAAACTAGATAGGAATGGATATTGTAAATATCCCCAAGCATCCTACTTTTGTCTGCCAATGCTTCCTCTTGGAAGGTCCTGTCCCCAGTAGTGGTTTTACAGTTTAATCCCCAGTGATTAAAGAGCTAATCAGTTCTTCTTGGGTATATCCACTGAGGTGTTAACGTGTAACATTCACACACATGCACACGCAAACTTTATGGCAGCAAGGCAGTGAGCAGAAAAAGTACTTCACTTGGTTCAAGCCACCATGTCGGTAGCTGTAAGTATCCTTACATAACTGTTCTGACGTTTCTTTGAACATTTACTGGATTTCACACAATTCAGAGTCAGTATATGGAAGAAATGCCTCAGGACTAAATGCAGCGACAGTGTCAGTGTTACAATGTTTTTACCATTTACTATACTATTACTAAGTTACATGTATTCATAGTATGCTGTATTGTCCCACAGACAGCCACATAATTTCATCTATTTCACAAAAATAAATAAATAAACCTGCAATGAAGATGAAAATCAATTAAGCACATATGAGTTGTTGTACTGTGCACATATGCAAATCACAACAGCAATTTCTGAGACTGACAGTACCACTAGAGGGCAACTGTTCCATCCTAAAAATGCACCATCTCCTTATTGTTTTCCGCTTCTGTTTTTCAATCAAGTGACTGACACTCAAACAGCCTCTAAATAGGTTCACTGCTGTCTTTGTTTTTCTCTCTCATAAACACCTCAAAAGATAATTCTCTCACACACACATCCCACACACACATCCTGTTTTGATGGAAGCCGACCACTGTTTCTGTTTTTGTTCATGTCTGATGTCCAGCCGTCTACCCTCCATGATTCATTATGTGGCAGTTCACTTAGATTTAAACTGCTCTCTGTCATCCTTCATTGTCATCACTGTGTGGAGAGTGATCAGGCTGCATATGCAGAGGAGTGTTTGACGTTAGATGAGTGCCCCCCCAGTGGTGGTTGCAACACCACAGCAGAGTCACAATCTCTTTTGGATGGGAAAAGCATGCTCTGTAACAAAGCTATGTTTCATCTGATGCTAGCTGAATACACACCGGTGACACAGTGAAAACATAATGCCAGGGACAGAGGACATGTCAGTCTGTAGGCTTTACCACATTTAAGTATTTGTAGAAGGGTTTGACAGTGTGTTGAGTTCATGTCTATCTGCAGACACAGACATGAGACCTTCCAGCTATGCTGTTCACACAGCCTTGGAGAATTAGACACTGTCACTCACAAACACACAAGTACACACACACATACATACACACACACACACACATTCCCTGTGAGGCAGCTAAATCCAAATGCATGCTGCAGACTTCCACTCAGCAGGACTGCATAGTGATGAGCGCAACATAACCAGTTGTGACATGGATCAAGCAAATAAACTGTTTTTGCCAACCAGAGTAAAAACAAGCCAGCTGGTCTGACGTCACTATCATTAGACCAAACAAAACCTGAATCTGTCGCCTGACAAGAACGCTTTAAGTGTTCCCTTAGACAGAAGCCAATTTGTGAATTTCACACTGTGCCTGTGTATTCTGCAGGACCAGATGAAATAAGTTTCACGTTTGTAGCTTGGTTATAATGTGAGCTAACAGTGAAAAGGCATTGTTATTAAGCTAAATGTACCACACACACTGTGTTACTGTCACTAAAGTATTTGGTTTTTAAAAGTCCCAATAATGATTGAGCACCCTCGAATCATCTTTAAAAAAAGCAACATGGAGTGCTGTGGAAACACTCAAGATGTGAACAAAGTCAAGTAGTTCAGTTTAATTCTCAGCAGGCTCATAAATATTGGAACAAATGGCTGTCAAGCAGTTGCAATGACCAGAAGTGGCCTGTTGCCTTAACTAATGACGATAGTAGATAAAAGGCCTGTTTATGGTTCTGAGTGTGACATTTGCATTTGAACCGTAACATGAGGTCCAAAAACGTGTTGACAGAATTGAAGGAGGCCATCCAGTCCCTTTTGCATTTGTGACTGATAGGGACGTAGGTTGGGATGTTTTACACCCAATGTGTTTGTAATATTTGTATCCTTGGAAAACATGCAAGGGAAGAAAAATTCCTTTTAAAAATCTAAGTACCCCGTTTAACTGTGATTTAATGTCTATTTCTGAATCAGTGGTATATATCTGACAGGCATAACTCATTAAGTCCCATTTCCTTTTGGATATATAAATTTCTGACTCTAGTTCCCAGTGTAATATTTGATATATAATTGAATTATGATGCAAAAATAGAATTATGGGGTTTCTAGAGTTCCACTGGTGCAAAGCTGTCACAACAACTGCATTTAACTGCCAAATCATGAGCTGTGTCATGGGATATTAAACAGCACTATCTGATATTGAGCCATGCTTCCTTCAGGAAAACATCTTTCATATAAGTCCCAATATATAACAAATATGCACATTAGCAAATGGGCCTCTGAGGATTTGCATAAAAACTGAGGAAATGTTAATGTGGAAAGATGATATGAGGCATTAAAATGAAACTGCCATTAATGCCTACACCCCCAAATGTTTGAAATATGGAAGACTGTGTTGCAATCACTTTGGTGCTACAACGCAAGTTAATTTATAAACTGACAACAACAGACAAACATCCATCCTTAAACAAAATATCAATTTACACTAATGACAGTCAACAAACATTCACATGAGGAAACGCATGTCATCATTAAATCTGTGCTCTCAACATTCATGTTAGAAACAAATGGATGTGTCGCCCTCTAGTGACTCAACATCCACCACTCAACCCATTATTACCACAAATGTCAGAACCATCCCGATCGTTATGCTTTGCCTTATATTATCACGACTGAGTCAACAGAGCAGTAATTGGAAAGCACCAAGTGTCAAACAATTACTGGTTCTGCCTTTGGCTTTATTTGAGAACTTATTATAAATAATTGTGTGTGTGTGTGTGTGTGTGTGTGTGTGTGTGTGTGTAGAAAAAGTGAGAGGAAGGGCAGACATATGATGTCTATGGGTATATACAGACATCACAAATACACGCACACCACTTTTATAACTCCACAAACACACATGCCACGATGACCATCACCACACTGTGGCTCCAACAGAGTTTCCTAGAAACAGAGGTGTGTGCTTGTGTGCACACATGTGTCAGTAACTACATTGCACTTACATGGGGGTGCATTTACAGCCCCCTTCCCCGTTGGGATGAGTCACCAGTGAGTCACAGGCCAGTGAGGAGAATGTAATTGCGTAAGTCAAGAACCCGATTGCTCCTTCACTGTTTGATACCATACAGCCGCAGGTTGGTGGCGTAATCTGATCATTAAGGAAAAAGTAGTCACATTGGTTTAGGAGTCAATGAGGCTGAATAATGATGAGGTTGATTCAACAATCAATGACGTGTCAGTCAATATGAGACATGAGGAGGGGCGAGCATTCATATACTGTAAATGAATGGTTTCACTTGACAGGCTGGGGTGCAGCAAGTAGGCAAGTAGGAGGGAAAGCATGTAGGCACACATCCCTTTCTAGGTACAGTCACAGGTATGAATTATACATGTTACATCTACTTATGCCAGTGAGAGATGGTACAATGAAATGACAAGGAGTCTATGATTCACACACATATTTAAAAATACAGTCACACACATGCACACACACAAAAAGAAAGCCTGCACTTATTGTATAGGCACACACCCTTGAAACGCTGTGCCAATTCTGCTTGTGCTATCTACAGAATGTGTTGAGAAGATGCAAAAGAGCCAAGAAGATACAATCCCCATGGCTCTTATCATACTGTGTCCTGCCACAGCAACACTGACAAAGAGGTGAAGGGAAATATATGAAAAGGAAAGCAAAGCAGGCTAATGAAGGGCAATAATGACACATAATAAAAGCTTTGTAGAAATCTAGCTAGTGAGATAATGTCAAAATGTATCAATCTAGTCTAGCAGAAGCAGGTTTCCTGACAAAAGAGGACTGAAGGTATGTGGTGTTAGATAAATCCGCTCCCCATCCCCCAACAATGCAAGGCTGCCTTCACACAGACGGCGTGGTTATTGCTCCTCTGTGGCATCATTCTCCTTTTTCATCTTTCTGCTGAATTGCTCCTTAAAAAGCAGACATATGGTTGGAATGTTTGGGTTAGTGTGCTACAGAGTTTATGTGCAATTGTGTGTCTCCATGGATCTGTGTGTGGATATGTTACCAAAGTGCATACATGTGTGCAAGTTTCTTTGTGTTCCCTGCACTCACAGCTTCACTGTGCCTGGAAGACTTACTTCCCGTAAGCTCCATTCATCAAATCTAACTGCAAGCTTTTGCATCCTGGCTGATCATACATCTCATTTGCTAAAAATAGAAAATAGCAGGCTTTCAGAATGCCTAGACATGTTGCACTGTAAACCTCCAAGCACCTCATCAACCTGTCCTACTACAACATTGAGAGACAAGCTGCACAAGGACAGAGCATCTGTTTAAATATCACCAGCTGCCAAAAGAGTTGTGCATAATGAAGGGCGCAACTAGACTTGTTTTCAGTTTCTGTCAAGATGTTGGATTTTAACCAGACAATCACTAGGATCTTTATGCTTCCTTTTAAATGTCCTCACTTCAGTACAAACAAACACTTAATTTCAAACCTTGAAGCCAGTAATGTTAAATCAAAATGTTTGAAAGGTTCTGCCTTCACAATAGCTTTTCTAAACCAATGGTTTTGAATTGAAACATTCACTATGGCTGAATCTACTATGTAGAAGGGTGAAGTGCTTCTCCAGTCCTAATGCCATGCACACAGCTGAAGCGTGGGTAACAACAGTACCAGGAAACCTCAAAATAGATGCAGGAAGTCCATTTAGTAAACACAATAAAACATGTTAACAAGCTATGTTAAATCAGCTGTCAAATAAGAGAAATAAAGACATAAATCTCTCTTACACTATAAGTTGCTCCATTCCATGGGTTGGTATTCCTCCTTTTACAGTGTGACTCCTGGCTTTTACCTGGTAACATACACACATATGCATTAGCTTGGGAATGGTTATTGCGTGAGGAAATCAGGAAACATACAGAGCGTACATTCACTCAAACCAATGCCTTGTCTTTTGTCTGTCCTCTGTATCTGTCACCATCTTTCTGTCTCTTTAAGGGCCTCTCTGGGCCTCTCAGATCTTGAGGTGTTGAGTTTCAAAGTTGTCCTCAAACTGTGTGATTTATGATGGAAACAGAACTAGCCCTGGATTTTCTGTTTTCTCTGACTTTTATGTGTGTATGCACAATCTCTATTCAGTATCCCATTCCTCCACATGGAAGCTGCTTTCCACTCAAGAATTCGCTCAACGCATTATAAAGATGTTCTTAATCACTGCCCACAAGCTTTCCGTACACCAATAACACTGACCTGTTTTCGGCTCGAAGAAACACACCATGATTCTAATTAATATCATTCATGTTAATGTGAGGTAATTATGCAGAGCTGTGGCACCTGGATAAACCGTGTATGGGTGGTGACACCTCTCTCGCCCTCGGCCTGCATGTTAATTAAGCAGAACATCTGGCAAGAATGGAAACATCCTGTCGAGTTGAATCGACTGTACACTCCCTTGATCCAAAGCGCTGAATGTTTTGGAGGGTGAACTTCAGGTAAATTCGGGATGTGTATATCTCCCTGTGCCAAGATGTGCACAATCCACAATTTATAAGAAGCCAATTCCAGCTTCCACTGATTTGAAAAATCCTGGCAAAGCAAAGACAGCAGATGTTGACAGTGAATGGAGTAAGGTCAATGAATGCAAACTTATACTTTACACGCTCCTGCATTTAACTTGTTCTGTGCTGTACAAGAATTGACATCACAGAAGGTGGCATTTAAACTATCTATCAACCACATTTTATTTTATTTACACCAGAAATAAGTCACTAACATACCTTGTGCTGAAACTGTAAGTTTATTCATCAATAACAAGAAAATTTATATGATTTCTATATGACTGATTTTCTACTTAACCTGTGTCACCATTAAAGATTTCATACTTTTCTTTATAGGAAGACTCAAGAGTCAAGGCATTTTAACACTGCTTGTAATATATGTAATCTATTGCAACTAAGCAAAATTCTGACTATTTGCTCTGGAAAGGCCTTTTAACACATGATATAGACAAAATTGCATATAGAGATATATAAAGATAATTTCCTAATTGTCCTTGGACTGGGTGTTACACATTTCTGGGAAACCAACTGATACAATTTTTGTAAATGTGTCCCAGAATGGAAATGTTTGTCCAACAGTCTAACAAGCAGACAAAAGGATTTATATAGTACCAGCTGCTTACAGCTAAAAAAGGCCAACAATACATCAAACAACAGAGACAAAAGACAACTGCACAACATAGGAAAGAGTTATGAGCTACGTCTCAGCTTTCTCATATGCTGTAGCTGCCTTCACTTAGACCTACAGGCTACACTTTGGTCACTGAATCAAATTTTACGTTATGGAACCTGGTTTTGTGTTACTCTTAAGCCAAAAGATCATCTGTCATTTAAAACTGAGTTATGAAAAACAGACTTCCTCAAGTTGCATTTGTCTTTCAATGCGTAGTCTATTTGTGCTGTATCTACCTCTACCTCTTCCTCCCTCCCTCCCTCCCTCCCTCCACGTTCAAGGCTTTGCTTCCACCTAGTCATGCATACAAATCTGTGACTTGGAGCAATGACCAGCCACTGCCTGCCTGTTTCATCAAACATGCATAAGAAACAGATGTATCTTTGATGTAAGTTTGTTCGTGTTGCCCCATGTGCACTAGTGTGCGAGTGAACGTGTGTGTATGTTTATATGTCTTTGTCAGTGTGCCTCCAGGCCTGGTGGGTGCAAGCCAGACTGGGGAGATGTGGCTGCATGCCCTGACACACAAGGAGAGAGGGAGGACTGACACACAACTGAGGAAGGACAAATAATCAATGCAGCAATACGTTCCCATACATTATCATTCAGCAAATAATTTATATGATTTGAAGCAAGCGTTATTAAACATTATCCAGGCATGGTGAATTTAATTTCAATACTGTAGTCTCTGTATTAATTCATTGTTTTGGTTTCTTTTGCTGTAATAGAAAATATTATATTTATAAATATATTCTTGCTGACATTTTAAATGGAACTGCTCTACTTTTTGGCATTTCAGCTTTTGCTGCTTCAAATTGATACTTACTGTACTGTGTACTGTATATGGTACTGGAATGTACACACAGTACTAATTACTGTACAAAACTTAATTCTCATAGGGTCAAATTAGGTTGTTCATTTACCAACAATATTAATTAATTTCTGATATATAATATTGTATTGTAATTAGCTTCATTATTATACCATCATTAATGACGACAATTAATATTATGTATAATCATATTTACTACCAAATCTAATAATTAAATAAGAAGCTTCCTGGCTTGTTTGTTCCCTCAACTGTTTTGGCCACCCGTTGATTTATGAGCAACAACGCTTACACTGATACATACATATTACTGGCAATGCATTTAATGATAAGTGTGGCACTGCTCCATCAGACATAAGCTTTTAGCACCTGGAGCTGTGAAAACTTCCCTTGCACAATGTTGCAAATAATCATGAGTCATCAGAGGAGAGAGCTCTTCCTGCATATCAATAGTCATACTCAGTATTAGATATGCTATATGAGTGTGGTAACATCTAGCAGTGACTTAAACATAGTTGCTCCAAAGCACCATCCCTGTGTTCACTCCTGTCAGCATGAGTCTGCGACTAGGTGAAATGACCCTGACCCCAACTTCCTACCATCTCCACACATGCACACACAAGTCCTATGAAACATATGACACATATTTTTGTCCTCCTGTAAGCATTGCCCCCCACTCGCCCACACATACATCTTTTTCCTTTTCCCCTAAGACAATTGTTGCTCACTCTCTATTGTGGAAGCCAGTCACTTCCACGCGTGTTGGCCATAAAACAGCAAAGAGCAGACTAAATGCATCCCTTTCCTGCCTAGCAGGGTCACAATTTGTCTCATATAAACACAGGACACACCTTATCCCAGCAGTTTTCACATATCTGACCCCTTTGAAAGTGCTGTTTTTCCACCGACACAGGATACTAATGACTGAATGTTTGCAAACCTGGCTGTCTTTCTTTTTTTTCTATTTTTATGTAAAAAGATAAGAGATAAAGGTAAAAGAGACTAACAGCCCAATTCCCATTGTGTTTTGGTCTCAGACTAACTGTGAACCTTTGGGTTAGTTTTGGTTCTACAGTAAAGCTGAACACTGCTGCTGTCTTTTGTGTCTCCCAACGTGCTTCGCGCTGGGTTTCCCTAGCATCGTCATGACAACAGTGTGTACGGACCTTCACTGGCCTTTGGAAAACAATAAGCCACCAAAGTTCACTCAAATGGGCAAGCTAGCAACTTTAGGTCGTTTCTGATACGATAGTCCCAAAATACACGACGAAGAAAAGTCCGAGATGAATGGTTTAATTCGCTCTAGCGAGAGACAAGTGCACAAGTGTCTACTGGAAACAAAATAAAAGAAGCGTACAAAGATGCGTTAATTGACATACCTTATAACGAAGTAAATCAGTTTCAGGTATTCCCGGACCTTGTCGAGTTAGCTAGGCTACCGTGAAGTGCTTAACTTTTGTTCTCTGCTGAAATAATTAGGATTGCTACACCGGCGCTAACATTTTGAAAGCATGTAACGCTAGCTATCCCACACAGTGCGAGCACTAGCTCCACAAAAGTGAGGAACAACTTCCAGCGGTGGTTAACTTTCTCCGCCCAGACTCACTCTACTGCCTGCCTGCCTCTATCAAAGGATGCTTTGCTCCGCCTCAGTCAACCCTGAAGATAAATCACTGTTATCCTATAGAGATTGTGTCTCTTATCTGATGGAATTTTGTGTTTTTCCCAAGGTGTTAAAAGATATCACCGAATTACCTAGTATTAACTTGTAAGGTTTCATTTCATTACAAAGAAACACCATGTGTTTTCTATGTAAAAACATAACACAAAAAATAAAATAATAAAATAAAATACATACATCTATAATATGGAAAAAACAAAAATGACTAGATAGCTCACTAAGAAAAAACAATGCAATGACAGAACTCAGCACACATAACATAAAACATACCAGGATAACTGCATCTAACATTTGCATCACCTGAGTTTATTCAACTACCCATTTATGCACATATAGTCCCATCATACATATCATGTGATTTGAGTTGGAAAACAAGCAGTTATAAACATCAAACCAGTAATGCTGTGAGACACATAGGCTGAAAAAGACACATACTGCCACTATTCCTAGGCCTGAGAAAACAGAAATAAATATAAGCTTAGCTTTAAACAAAGATGTTATAAACACCAGTCCACAGCTAAATGCACTTTTACCAGTTCCAGATCTTATTTTGGGATGTTAAAGTTAAGTAATTAGCATGGAACCATCACTCGCTGACCTTTATTTGTTTACTTCCCCCCAGTGGTACAAACACAGTCCACTTCACTTCTGGTGACTGACTGCACACAGGACAATTACATTAATAAGACTTTAATAGGTTTTTAGACTTCTCCCTGCCAACTCATTATTGAAGTACACCGACTCATACAGACCTAATCCTTTGAACTTCCCTGGTTCAAACAACCTGGGTGACACCAGTATTAACAGAAATAATCCAGAGTAACGCAACGATTCACATGCTAATCTTTAACCTTATTCAATGTAAATTTCTCTTACGGCTTTAAACTGATGTTTCAATAGCAGTTGATTTTATTCAAAGTTACTGAAAAGTTTAAATTGTTTAGATACATTGGAAATAATAATTGTCCCTGTAGTAAATTAACTGTGGGCTATATGAAACCAAATGGCGTATTTGGTATATAACAATATTCATGTAGACCTAATGCAGATATGCTGTTTAAAAACTGCTCTATTTGGTCACTGACATGTACAGAGAATGCACTAGCATTTGCAAGTAGTAGAATGCTGGGTTCACACTATAACCTATAAGTTGCTGACAATACCAGTGTCTTCCCAGCAAAAACTAACCTGGACTAGTACAACAACCATGTAATTAACCTTCACTTATTGAAGGTGATCATTTTATAATAATTCAATCATTTTAAAGAATCAACTGTACAGTAATTATGGAGGCCTTTTGCTTCATCATATCACATCATCATTTACTGACATATACTTCCACCGCTGTTTTTGCTGCTGCTGCTACAACCATTACCACCACACATGTTACCAATGCTGTAAAGTTGGGTAAATTTTGTATATTTGATTGTCTTGAACTACTAGAACTGCAGCCTGAAGTGTATTAACCTTAAGAAATTAGGAAACTTAGGAAATTATATTTGACATATTGTAGTATGTTTCTACTTTGGTCACTAATGCACTAATCGTGGGTTATTACTGTGACTGCTACTACTGCTGCTACTTTGTCTACTTGTGCAGAATGACACTGGGGGGAATTAAGTTAAAGGTTATCATACTGGACTCTACTTCTGTCTTATAGAAACAATTTGCAGGCCATACACTTTATGGCTCTGATGATAGATTTGGAACTTGCGCTGATTATCACTATAGTTGGGTGCTTTAAACAGAGCTATCGCCTTGACACAGAGAATGGTATTATATCCAGCTGACTGGACTATTGCAATGTCCTCCTATCTGGTGTAAATCAGTTACAGCTGAGTCAGGCTTCTGTTTCCCAAATGTTGACCACGACCAGAAGGAACATATTACATCAGTTTTAAACTCCTTACACTGCTTCCCAGTGAATATCCATTCTTTAACTTGTTTACAACACGTTACAACACATTCCACATGTGTATTAGTCTCAAATTGCTTTTTTTGCTGTTCACATTCTTTTCACTGATCAACCGCGAAGCACTTTGAACTGCACAAACCTGTAAAGTTTGATTGAGTGTAACTGATAATTTTATAAACATAGTTTATTAAATGAGGCTTGTAGAGAGTGTGAACATTTTCGAGATATGAAATTATCTGTTTTATTCAGATCCAGCCCCACGTATGGCTAAAATGGTTCGACTAAGGCGTAATTTTGTGCCACTAGATGACACTATAGTGCTACTATACACTGTCTCTGGGTAGAATTGAAACCTACTCTGACATTTGAAATAAAAATGTAAACGTAGCCATAGGAAATATATTTTTACAGTATATGTTAATATAAGGAACGAAACGAAGAACGTGTATTTCTCTATATGTATGTTTTAGTGAGACATAACCAATTTGTGTTATTAATGCTTGTCAATGGTTACAATATTCGTACCCGGATATCGTATATGAGATATCCGCGTTGAACCTGGGAAATGTAGTTTTTCACCTTTGCATTCCAGAATGGATTTTACGTACGTTTACTTGCGTCGGCACGCAGCAGACAAACCCCGTTACGTATTTGGCGTACGTTGGGACTCTATTTGCTCCCTGGAGATTCCCCTTCTTCCTGGGCTGTTTGAGGTAAACGTACGCGGCCGCAGCAGTTTAGTTTCTACCTGTCGGTGCGACAATGAAGAACGACAAATACATGTTTGTCATACATTTCTGAAACATGCAGGGGAAGCAGAGAGCGCTAAGCTAAACCTTTTAGAGATTACGGTGGCTAAAGTACAACCCGGGAAGAAGTTCTCGTCTTAATGGCTATGAAAAGTTAACGCACAGACGACAGAAAAACAAGAATATATCCTCTTCAAACGACTTAAGGTAAGAATAACCTGTTTGTGACTGGACTTCGCGAACTACACAGCTGTCGGGCAGCGTCGACAATGTCGACCAAATGACTGAATAAGACTGTCTTTGTTTACAAGGACTCCGGCGTCCTCGTCTCCCACTGTCTCAGTGGGATTGTTCAGAGTTTTCATCTGGTTTCATGGTCTGGCTAATGTTAATATAGTTTGACAACAAATGCACTTATTATGTGACAGTATATTTTACTGTGGTTAAGTTACACAAACAGGCTGCGGAATGAATTGTTTTCCCGCCTCCACTCTTCACAGAATAGAGTATACAATTTTATACCAACACGGGAAATGTTCTTGTGTTTGCCTCTACAGGAGAGTTGGACAGGTCACAGCAAGACGTCATTTGTGTCATTTTTCCTAAAGAAACAAGGCTATTATAAGTATACAGTGACTCCCTGGTGGACACCTACACAGGGTGGATGAAATGAGACCAGAGTCTTGAACTACGCTTGTTCAGAGCTCAGTTTGGCTTCCGAATCAATGACAGAATAAAATCTTAGTATGTGCACATTATTTGGTTGGGAGTGAACTTGGAGATGTTAGTCTAATAATTTGGTTTCTGCTTTGAGCATGTCCACTGGAGAGGAAAATAGGCACGGTGACCATCAGGGCATTCTGGTTCTTGCAGAAATGACAACTTACAATGTACCGTGAAATCAGCTCACATTCTCCCTTTCCCTTCTTTCCCCTTGGTGTCCCCGGGGAGCAGAAATGAAATCCAATCTCTTCCCTACTGTCTCTTTCTCTCTGGCACTGACTGTGTCAGCTGCTGAATCTCTTGGGTGCTAACTTGCAGAGGAACAGGTGGCCTTTGGACAGGTGCATCCTTACATTATGTATTTACTGTATGCGCTGCACCGTATCTGTATATCCTTGTAGTAAATCTTACGAGACTAATCTGAAATGAGTTTTATGACTAATACAAGCAGGTTGTTTGCGTCTACCTTTCAGTATGACGCAG
This sequence comes from Helostoma temminkii, assembly GCA_900302695.1. Lineage (NCBI taxonomy): Eukaryota > Metazoa > Chordata > Actinopteri > Anabantiformes > Helostomatidae > Helostoma > Helostoma temminkii. Next base: position 94,030 of record OMLM01000013.1, on the reverse strand, counting down.
ACTTTCTTGATATCAGGGTTGGACTTCCAGCTCCAACAGCAAATGTACTACCTCTTGCAGCCTAGACTGTTCTCTTCTGTGGAAATATGATTTACCAGGCAAACCAGTTTTCAGCGTCAACACATTCAGCAGATAAACAGAGGCAGGGGAGTTGTGCTTTCGGCTGTGCATGAAGAACACTCCCTTGTAACTACCCTGAGTCTGGTTAAGCAGAGTTTCGGTTTGGTAGCACAGTCAGCCTGCTTGAATTGTATTGGTAGTTCTTGACTAATGGCCAACTCACTGCTTTCAGTTCAACAAAAGATGCACAGAGAAGTATGTGGAGTGCCCGGAGCCCTGTTCTGATCAGGCTTATTCGTAGGCTGTATTTTTCGGGTGAACTCAGAATTCTGAGGCAGGATAAGTTATCGGGAATGAGGTCAGCAACGTGATACGAAGAGGAAGAGAGAGGAGAGGGGAAAGTTTGATGGCTTATCTCAGTAATGTGCAGGGACAGTTGCACAATGATGAATGTTGCAGTCACCGCTGTTTTCTGCTTTACCCTTCTCTAACTCCTCAGGCAGTAACCATTAAGACTACACTGCATTAGACAGCAGAAAATATACAAGTTATAGAAGTTGTGTGAATGTGAAATGTGATGTGTTGAAGTATTTATTGCCTAGTGTTTTCCAAGAATGAATGTGTCTGGTCATGCCTAGGCTGTTTCTGACATCTATCATTACTCAGTACTCTGGGATATTATTCTCACTCCTTCACATTAATGAACAAACCTATATGTCTCAGGCTCTGTTGGGACTTATTTAAATCTCTTGAACGCAGCCTTCCAACCTTTCTCGCCTGGTCAGGCCAGTGCGCCTGCGCTCTGCTGACACTCCAGTAATCCGCTGTTAGGAGGAGATTGCATCCCCCTACACTGCGCTTAGGCAATGAGGGAGCATTAAAGACGTGGAGATAATATACAACGGGAGAATAAGGAAACACAAGGGGAACATAACGCACCCAAATGGAAACATTAAATACAGACAGTCTGGGATGAAGCAGTTTTACACTATGAGCAGTGTTGAATCTGAGGCGGCAACGGGACTGAAGCGAGGATGTCTCCTAAAATAAGGCAACAAGGCTCAGCATCTGCAGCCTAAACGCTGGTGATGTGAGATGAACCCAGGAGGGAACGGATCAGGCGGAATATGGTGAAATAAGCGATAGAGTGCTTCTTCCTGGATCATCCTTCTCGGCTATTTTCACGTTTCCTAAGCGTGGATGACGCCTCCTGTACAGTGCTCTCCCCGGCGTCTCTACAACCTTTTATATGTACAAGTTATGCTTTGCTGTGCTTTTAATTAGCTAATATTAAATGCAAATTAAAGCCAAAGCAAACCACGGAATATAGCTGCCCTGAGACTGTAGCCTCGGGGTTTTTACAAGCTATCGATACTCATCCAAATGCATGCAAATGCGGCTTTTCTTTCATGATAGCTTCACCGTTTGTGGTGATTATTCTCCTCAGCTGCTTCGCCTGTAAAGACTCGCTGTGACAGGCTTGCAAGTCCACATAAATCCCAGCGCTAGCTGATGAACTAGACTGTCCGGCCTCTGCGATGGGATCAGACAGAAATTAAGTTGTCTCTCAGACAGCGGAAACAAGGATCATCTCCCGTCCTATCGTTGGCAGGGTCCCGTAACCCGAAACTGAGCATTTCTCTTGTGTATTTTGCCTGATATTTTACAGAACTTGAAGATGAGCAATAAACATTTTCGTGCTGTCTCAACAGTTTTAGGGAGTTTAAAGAGAAGTTACATAGAAACGCTTTCACCACACCTCACCGCCTCCGGGTTGTATACTTGTTAGGGTCATGTCATTTGCTCTTTTTATGAGTAAATCCAAAAGTCTGCAAATACCACAAGTGGTGTAATCTCTATAAAGAAGCTTCCCAAGGGGGTTTAACATGACGTTTTATCCAGTGGGAGAAGTGCAGCTGGAATGTTTTACTGGTAAAGCTCCACAGCAGCTGTTAGTAGACTGAATGTCTGAAAGATGAGACTTGGATATTAGCATACTTGTTTTGCTAATGGGCTTCTCTGGAAGAGCAGTGCGTTGGTTTCCTCTTGTAGCCACATTTTAGTATGTGGATATATTTGTGTGACTCTGGCAAGATCCAAACCACAACTGATCAGTAGCCCCTTTTATGACCCATGATGTTATTGTGATGTCCTGGATGTTTTTTTTTCTCAACTTGGACCTTATATTTTTGGCTACTGAGATGCAGAAGGGCACTGAACACACTTCTCCACACATCTCATCCTGCTTTTGCTGAAATTGTGTGCATGTGCAGAGAAGAGAGGAGCTGGGCATGAGACTGCACAGACTCCGATGTGCCACCGGGAATGCGGGTGGAATTATGAATGGGACTAAGGAAGACATGGTGCAGAGTGTTACAGGCTTAAAGTATACAAGTGGGAGAATTATGAGCCTTTCCTGTGAGAAAATTGTATTTTCTCCTGTCTGACACCAACTGCTAAATTGGAATTTAGCAGCACTCCATGCACCAAATTACTGTTTGAATTGAGAACTTCTTTCTCCATGCACTATGGGAAATCCACACTGATCTGCATACTTGGCCACCTGCTAATTTCTCTCAAATTTTGAGTACCATTATATTTGATTCCCTGTTGCTGTGTTTTGTAATTGTTTTTACTCTAGCACCCTCAGAGCTCTTTTGCGGGAGGAACTTTTTCCTGATAGAAGCAGAAACACATGATATGACTTGTTAGTGTGATTGAAACAACTCAAATAATAAACAGTCTCTTCCTAACCAGTGTGTCTATCTGAACACAACAGTGGACCCCTTTGTCAAGTTTTGTGTTCTAGGGGAAAAACGAAACAAAACATCGAAATCAACCAATCACAGTGCATTCGGACACAATTTTTTTTATTGCTGTGGCGATGGGGACCTCAGCCTCTTCTCTCACTGCAGAGACAGAGTCTGACCATGGCTTCCGCAGCACCCCCTACCCATCGTCACCCCCCGTGGGCTGGCTCAGGAACAGCCACAGCAGCCCAGTATGGGGCACTACCTTTATCACACGTCAGCAACAGCACCCGCTGCCTCACAGAGAGCGCAGGTAAGAAAAAACACTGTTCAACCAGCTGGGGGCCAACAAATTTCTCAATCAAGTGCACTTAGGACTGGCCTAACTTGCTTGATAGTTGAAGAAGTCACAGTAGAAGAGTGTCACTGGGTGCATTACACCAAACAGCTGTCATTTAAAGCTGAGGGTGTAAAGCATACACAGTGGCATTGTTTTTGTGGTCTTTTGCTAATTGTCTGTTGTCTGTAGCTTCAGTATTTGGGTTGTATGTGCTTTGTTTTGTAAAAAAGACACTGTTCATCAGTGTTGTTCATGTGAGAGAACTTACAACGCTCATTTTCACAATTTTGTAGAAACATTTATTGAAGATTCAATAACATCACAGTTATGGATCAAATCCTCTATTTCATCAAAGCTTATCTAATCAAAGCCTGCATTTTGATGTTTTTCTATGATGCACCCAAAATCTCACTAAGCCGGATTTGTAAACCAAAATCCTACCCTACTGGTGCCTCCCATCACAGCTGTACAGTATGTGCTACAGTTTAGTTGGTGCTGAGTGGATTGCCTGGACAGATCTGACAGACCTGACCTCCCTGAGCCCAGTGAAAAGCAGCCTAAGGGTAATTAGAGGATAGGTCTTGCTATCAAGACAAGCTTTGATTCATTTTTTTTTATTTTAGAAAATGATTGAACACAGAGCTGATACTTTGTCTTTGGAGTGCACCTTGCCAAATGTGGCTACACTCTAGTGTTTTATTTTTATTCAGGCAGCACTCACATCTGTTGTCCACCCACAGAAAACTTTACTGTGAACAGAGGCTGTCTGAAATTGTTGGATGTTGTATTTTGAAAACTCTCATTATGAGAACAAAGATTTTATCGAGCTAGCAGCAGGTGGGTAGTTGAAAGAGGTTTACAATATCAGTAGCAAAGCAAACTCTAATTGTGGATGAGAACTTCTATTCATATAGACTGTGTTTGTCAGTATTGACAGTGTGAAACAGATGTGTCTATAAGAAAGATTGCACTGCAGTAATCCATTGTTCTGCCATTTGGTTCTGAATCAGGTCCACATACTGAAAGGTCTATCAGCTGTTTGTAAAATACCGTTTGAATGTGCTGCACGTCCAGCAATTTTGAGTGGCTTTCTTTAAAAGATGATCTTCTCAACCATCTTCACACAAAGTGTTTCCAGTTTTCCTTCAGCTTTTTTGGGTCATGTCTCCCACAACGAGAACAGGCAGTTGAGATCGACCGTCTGTAGTGTGCTGAAGTTGTTGCTGAGTCACTCAGTGCATCATGGTCCGGTTGTTAGTTATTGATTTTCAGAGAGCCCGATCGCATTTCCCCACAATGGATGTCATTATTTATTCAGCATCAGTCTCCAGCTGGGCTTTCATCTTTCTTGATTCTTGCCTGCCACTGTCAGTGCTTCTCTTGCAGTTGCTCTACATTTAAGAGTGAAGGCTGTCATGGCTTCAACTGCTTACACTACTGCGATTTATAGCCTGTGCTTAAGCACGGTTCCATCAACCATAGCAACATGCATGAATGAAACCCAAGTCTATCCCATACAGTCGGGTAGTTTTGCATCGTAAGTCAACTTACTTTTTTATTCAACACACTCTTCCATGGGGGTAGTGTATCTCTGTAGCAACAAGCCTCTGCTTTTACCACCAGTTAGACTATACCCTCAGTCAGCAGAGCACATAAACACATGCAGATTTGCGCAGATACACAACATTACTGTCTTCTGCTGCAGGGGATGAAGGCACACACACATTCTGACAGCATGTATGTTTCAGAAACACTGTGCAGTAGTACTTGAACATGCACCCATACATACACACACTCACTTACACAGTTTTATGCATATGTACTCACTGCTGTGTGAGCCTAACAATGTTGGGCAAGCTTTGCTGAGCTGTGACAGACCATGAAATACTGTATAGAAACAACAGAACACTATGAACTCAGCTTAACTTCTGCCATTTTCATGCAGTTTGTTCTCTAATACATTGTCTTATAAAACCTTTCTGTCCCTTGTTTTCTTCAGCCTGGAGGCAGCATTAACAGGCTTGTCCTTGGGTGATTTCAATTTTTTTGATTCCAGCAGCAACACATTGACTTTAGAAAGTGTTTTTGTGCACTGAATCACTACTTCAACTGTGAAGGATTACGCAATATAAACTCCCCACTTATCACACCGGGGGTACTTATATATGTGCTGCAGTGTTTCTTAACTTTGGAGTAATATTTACTTTATTTTAATTAATATCAAGTCAGTGCAGATTCATCTAAATGCTTCATTTTATTGTTGCCACATACTGCTAGTGTGTTACTTTGCTTATGGCCTTGGGAGTCCTGCACCATTAAATTCAGTGTCTGCTCTCTCTTGAGCTTATCTCAGGGTCTCCACTGTCCCAGCATAATGGATGATGGCGCTTTCTGCCGCTCCATTCCACCGGTTCTCCTCCCTTTAATTGGATTAAAACTGGTACACTTGGATTCGACCAGCGTGGTCACTGGCTGTGTTTATGTCTGAATTATTTCAGCACATCTTCCTTTACTGCTGTCCATCTGATGAAGACAGGGCCGCGTCAGGACAGTCCCCAAGCCTCTGGAATGAATTTGGCACACAGTCTTTGTCTCACAGGGCCGCTTTCTTTGAAAAACAGAGTATTGATGCAGAAAAAATAGCCCATTGGCACAGCGACTGACATGATTGCAGATTCCCCCACTCTTGTTGCCATGGAAATCTGTAGCATATGTTCAGAAACCTAATTCCACTGGGCCCTAGATCAGACCACACATGGTAACCTGGCAGTCCAAGACACATACATGCTGCTGGCAAATTGCACCTCTGGAATAATACCACATAACCTGCTGATTACTCTTGTCAGTGTTTCGTAATGTCAGATAGAAGCCATTGAGTTAAAGCAACCTCACAGCAAGTGTTGTTTATTGGTCTGCCTCAAAGGCTTAATTGTGTGTTTAAGTAACAGGAAGTACAACTACTTTGTGTTGTCTGTCAAGTTCCCCTCTGGCTGCAGGCAGCGCTGTGTTATCAGTGCTCCTGCCCCTTCAGGTGTGGGTGCCCACAGCACCGTGCGCCCTGCCACCTCTTCCCCTTTTACTTCACTAAATCAGGAGTTTCCTGCCAGCTTCCTGCTTTCTCTTTCTTTCCGTGATTCTCCTGATGTCTGCTGAAACCCACTCAGACAGTTTCCTCTGTTTAAAGATTCAAATGTCTAAAGCTGTCTCCATCACTGACAGATTCACTTGTCAAAAATGTGCACTGGTCATGAAATATTCACTAAGGGCACAGTTAGAGGTCAGAAAGTGCCATTGTTCTACCAGTTTCTTTTCCCATTTTTTGACCAGTATTTGCATTATTAGTATCTTTACCCTGTTACGTGGGTGAAATTGGTTGTTCAGATCTTATTTTCATAGTCTCATAATCCAAAACAGTGATAATATTTAATAAGACTTGACACCTTTACATAACGCAACATCAGCAATAATAAACTGTATTAAACTTTTAAATCATAAAAACATAACCAGACAACATATTCTTATGCATGACGTTGCTCTTTACACAACATTACCCTTGTGTCTAGAGAATCACACCCTTCGTGTGGAATGTTTTGTCCATTTATTCAATTACTCTCAGCCTCAGCTTTGCCTACTGAAGGAATGTCTCAGCCTAAGGGCAATTTTCAAAAGACATTTTGTCTAATTTGGTAGAAGTCTTTGTGCCACCATCAACATTTTATATGTTCTGTATTCATATTCTGTCCCAGAAAGTCTTGACTCTTTAAGTGCTCTGCTCAGTGTTAGTTCATCAAAATTTCCCCAGTTATCTTGTTGTTTTGTCTCCTGTGACTCCTTCACTTCGCTGAACAGCAATCCTTCGTACACGTCACCAGATTGTCAGAGCAAAAACTTTTTGTATGACGCTGACGTCAAGCTCAAGATATTTTGGTCAGATAAGTAGCAGTTGAGCTCAAATATGTTTGTTTGAAATTATGTGTCAGATTTGATTAGTCATATTCCTGTGACAACATACTATCTGACAGGAGGAAATATTGTTATAAATAATCTTACCCTAACTATTTAGCTAAGGGAGGAATGTTTGCTAGGAGAAAAATACTTTTAAGTGATTAGGTTACACTGATCTTGCAACTAAACACGATGAAGTGATAAAACAGTTTGGCAGTAAAACTGGTAAAGACAGATGACATTTGTGGCTGAAGGTAAAATACAATCTCGATGAGTTGTTTCAACTGTGGTAAAGTGCTAATCTTATTAGGGATGTCCCAATACTCGTACTCATACTTGTAAAACGTCTCAGATACCTCACCCAATAACTCTGTATGGCCGAACGTTAGTCTCCTGTTGGGTGAGCGGGTAGTTAAGGGTGGAGAAATGTCTGGGGTGGAGATATTTTAGGATGTTAGCATTAGCAACACACATTACAATGAGTTTATTAACGCCAGCAGCAGCCACCACTGCAAACAACAGAGAAGACAAAAAGTCCAGAGACAACCCGCGGGCTCTTAAGATAACAGAAGCTCTTACTCAGTATATTGTGTCAGTTTTTTAAACTACTGGATTCTGCCCCTTCCTCAGGATGCTGGAGCCCAGGTATGTTATTCCCAGCTGCCATGAAGGAAGGATGATGATGGGCTGCCTAGCCTGCCCTGTGATGCTCACACCCATTAGCTGGCTGTTAATGAGGGTCTGCTGGTGCAGAGAAGTGCTGTTGACGTGTCCGTAAACAGGCACAAAATAGCCGGACATTTTAAACATTCCTTCTTAGCCTACTCCCGCCTGGAAGACATTCATTATTTGAAATAGGCTGGCAGTGCAATGCCTGTTTACCTGTCGAGTTTTATGTTAATTTTTGGACGTGAGCAATAGCCTCCTGTTAAGTATTTTATTTTGTCACAGTCAGAAAGCAAACAACATCTGATTACAGTGTTGAAGTTATTGCACTTGTCCGGTAATTGCAGTTTATGTAATAAAAAATGCTGCAACTGCAGTATTGTTAGGTAAGTAAGTACAAATCAGTATTCGGTATAGGCAAGCACCTATCGTATGTACTTGTACTCAGTCAGAAAAAAAGTGGTATCTGGACATCCCTGGATCTAATCCATGTCATTCATTGAGTGATCCAAGGGCATATTGGCTACTGATGAGTCTTGTTTTTAAGAACTAGCTCTGCTCTGTTAAAAAAAACCACCAGTAAGTTGGTGTTGTCATTCTGTCTTCCAGCCATGTTTGCATCACACAAGCCAATAACAGATGGCACAACCAGTAATGTCAGTGCACTGGATAATAGGGATGTCCAGATACCACTTTTTTACTGACTGAGTACAAGTACAAGTACTTACATTTGCGTGCCGATACCGAGTACTGACATGGGTAGTTTTGCAGTTGCAGCATTTTTTATCATAAAACCTGCACTTACCAACATTATACCAGCTGTTATGCTAGCTCTTATCTTAAAAATCTCCACCCCCCTGGCATTTTTCCACCTTCACCTATCCACTCACCCAACATGAGATGAACATTCTGCCATAAAGTGGTAACGGGTGTGGCATCTGAGAAGTATGAGTACACATCTCTTTACGGACTCTTTATATCCCTACAGAATAATGCAGTACTTTCACTCCTAGGGGTGCAGTTATTAAACACGTTCATCATCTAGTACACAACTATTTTTTCTCACATAAGCCATTTATGAACTACAGCAGTGGTTCTTAACCCTGGTCCTAAAGGCAAACTGCCCTATTTGTTTTCCAACTATCCCTGCATTTACAGCTTCTGACTGGCTGAACACATTCCTCATTCAGGTAATCAGCAGTAGAATAGGGATAGTTTAAAACAAGCAGGGCCTACAGGACCAGAGTTGGGAATCACTGAGCTATAGTATCAACGTGTTTGGTTCTCTCTCTCTCTGTGTTCACATAAAACTGTGCCCGCAAATATTTATCACTAGAGTGACTCACTTTATTTGAGCGTGTTTGTGTTGGGGTTGCATCTGAGGCCTTTCTAAGTAACTTTAGCACAGGTTGCCTAGACTTATCTAGCATTGTACAGGCTCTGATTACTGGCGGTATTGATTATTCTATTAATAATTGATTAAGCTTAATTGACCCCATGTGAGAGTCTTAAATTGTATGTTTTTTTTGTTTTTTTTTGCTTCAGTCTGCATTCCAAGAAATCCCAAATATTGAATTACTAATGCTTTGAAAACTCTCTGTCCCTTCACAGTGGATCACAGGCGAAGGCTGTTGGGGAAGAGCCTGTGTTTTTTGCAGCTCAGGTTGAAACATAGGTAGTTCCTCTAGTCTGCAAATTGATTGTCTTTCATACTCCTGCTCCAGTCACAGGGTGTTCACCCCAGAATGTGTTGCTAAATGTCTGTGAAGGTTGTTAGCCATCCGGGTCATTGTTATTCATCAATTCTAATGAAGCCTTTAGGACGCTGGGAGAAACATGTTCAAGAATCAAAAACAAATGTGGTCAAATGCCAAGTGTTTTTTCTAAACTAGCAGTCATCATTGTTAATTATACTAAAATTCTATATATATTATGTGCTGATTTGTGCCCTTTGAAAAAGTCTGTTAAATGTAAATCATGTCAAGTAACTGAGAGAAAATGTCATTTTCTCTCTTTCTATGTACAACTGTGCTTGTTATTGGTCATAGTTTTCAAATCTAATAGAAAACATATACAGTGATCAGCTACAACATTAAATCCACTCGGTGAGTTTAATGTTCTTCTTACTAGTGATGCATGGTTAATCCAATAGCAATCACTGTGTTATAATATAACTGCAGAAGGCTGGGCTGTGATTTAATTAGGGCTGCAATAACTAATCAATAATAATCGATAATAAAATTCGTTGTCAGTGATTGCCATTATCGTTTAGTTGGACTACTCATTATGGGGGAGCGTGACGGCAAGCTAACACAGCTACTTGTGAAATGGCGAAAAGTACAGATCAACCGGCAGAACCAGAAAAAATGTGCATCCCAAGTCTCCCAAGGCATAGGAGTGTTTGTGTGCAGTTTGCTTGTTATTGAGATGATCTGTCAGTCTTAGTTTAAGCAGGGGAGCTTGTGGTCACATGACCTTTCAGTGTGCACTGTTGCTAATGTATATCCTGTGTTACTAGATTTAGCAAAAAGTGGCCAATAACCTGTGTGACTAGCAACATAGCAACTCTTTGGCCAGGCATGAACTACTTTACATAAGGTGAGTCACTAAAATGTGTCGGTGAATGTTCTCTATTGTGGCTGTGACTCCGCTGTCTGCGTCTAGTGTTTGTGCGGCAGCAGCAGGCAGATTGAAGCATAAACGAGCCCAGAGACCAATACTTTATCCCCCGCTGTTTGAGCTTGTAAACTTTTGATTTTGTTAAACCTAGACTGTTAAGTTAAAATTAAATTTAACTTGACTATTTAGGTTTCATCTCTTTTTCTCACACACACACATTTAGTAGCATGGGTTAATTCCAATGTTTGGATTCACTCCATAGGTGATATCATTAATTTGTGTTATTTACTTAAAGCCAACCCAGTCTGATTGTATCATTTGTGATGTCTTAGTCTCAGTATTGTCCACAATAATCACCATATGACTTTTTCTCCAAATTGTGCTGCCCCCTTTTTTTATAAGTAATTCTCTGCTCCCTCCGTATTCGTCAAAATTCTTAAGCTGTGGTAAGAATTCCTTTCAAAAAGACATGTAAAGTGTAATAACAGGCTTGACCTAGCACTGTATGGATAGGATATGTTATTAATTAGGAGCACCCCCACAGAATAAGTTCACTTCATCACATGCAGCCACGGTTGAACCAAGTTTAATTTACTAGGAAACTTTTTTAATCATACAGATACAGACCCCTTTGCCTTGTTATTGAACTTGCAGCTTATCTGTTTTGGCGTGTACTGTATATCATCTTCCATAGAAGCTATACATACCGACTGTAATTTGTACAAGCACTGAGTTACAGCTGGCAAGTCAGCCAAATATGTTTTGGTACCAGGTTGGTTTGTACTGTTAATCCCTGATACACCTAGATTGTGCTACATATGATAAGAAGTGTAATTTAATATTTAGTTACCCGTCTAATGGGAACTGAGAGTATAGAATAAATATGCTGTGTTCAAGGCCTTCCATTTGACATTGGGTTCCTAGTATTTACTGTAAAGGCTTACAGAAATCTGGTGTTGGCAAATTTTTGAAAGCACAGCCAGTCACAAGCTGAACTGTCATGGAAACTGTGTGTGACACTTGCTGTATACTGACTGAAAGCCATGTGTTACATAATATCTCTGAAGCACTGACTGTTTTTATTTTATTGCTCAATGCTATAATTTATACAAGTGGATGAATTGTCTAAGCCATTTTTTTACTTGTTTTACATTATGTAATTAAATCTTTATTAATATTTTTTTAGTTCTTGAAGCATGAGTGGAACCAAAGACAAGTACTATACATCGACACAGTCATGTATCAATAGTTGAATGTCATCTTTGTAGCAGATTAGAAATATGCACCAATTGTCAACAATGACAACATAGAGTTTTGTAGTGCTGCTTGTTTTTATGTTAAAAGAAAAGAGTTAAAACACTTTGCACCCAGTGGCCAAGGAGGGAACCACACCTTCCCCTTAGGCACGGGCTCCGGGCCAGCCTTGGAAAGGCAGTGCTAACGACTGTCACACTAAGGCCAAATGTCTCGCAGCGAGTCAGGGAGAAGTTGGCCAGACTCGGCTCATTTGATCTTGCATCAGAGTCCGGAATGTGGCATGTGTCCAAGTATCCTGCCATAGGTGGCCTAAAATGCTATCACCAGTGCTTTTGTAGACTTACCCCAGCCTAAGCGTTTCTTATACCCTTACTGACCCATCGTACATCCAGGATTATCTACTTTCTGTAATTCTTCACTCTCTGTTTCTCATAGGTGCATTTTTGTTAAAGCCTGAAGGCTTCCTTGCAGACATTTCAGTTGTGGTATTTAATTTAACATTTTTCCCCGAACCATCATGTTACTGGTTTGCTGTGAGAGTTTTTGAGCTCTGGTGTAATGGGCTGCTCTAGTGCTCTGCATTTGTCTTACACTCAGATGAAGTGTTGAAATATTGGCCAGGGGTCATTGATGCTTTACCTTAAGTGAATATATAATACAAGCAGCCACTTAGGTTGCATTGAGGACCTAACTGCAAAAATATTGGTTTGGTTTTCTAGAGGGCAGATTCTCTCTCTCTCTCTCTCTCTTTCCCCACTGTAAGCTATTGGCTTTATGCCCAGGTTTGCAACGCTAAGGAGCTGAAGTGGGCACTTTTACAGCACTGCACTGAACACAGGGCCAAGGACAAAAGGTGTGTGTGTTTGTGTCTGCCTGTGTGTGTGCATATTTGTGTTTGTAGATGGTCGTGTGAATGTGTGCAACATGCATATGAAAAAGGCCTTTTAAGTTGCATGCAGGGATCACAGGCTCTAGTGGCTCTACTTCATCCCTTGTTGCAGGTACTGTACATAAAAAGGTGTGTTTGTGTATGTGTTTGTGTGCAGTCATGAATTTATAATGTAAACTTTTAATTGAGGTCCAGGTTTGTAGTTGTAGTTTATTGTCTTTTGCTTTCATTTCATAGGTGTAATGCTTAAAACAGATAATGAGATATTCAAACTAGGTATTAAAATTTCTTTGGGAGCCTCATCATTTCGATGAAAAGCTCATACAGTGGCTGTCACAGACAGAAACATAATGAATTTGCAATCCCTACGCTCCAGTAAGAACCAAAACACTTGCTTTGGCAAAGTCTCTATGTGGCTGACACCATGACTTTGTTCTCTTGCTGGAGATGAAAGAGACCTGACAGTTATGAAAATGGCTACAGGGACGAACCTGTCAACAAACATGAGGTGTTGACACTTGTTGTTGTTGTTGGCATTGTCGCCATTGCTGTTTGTGGCCCTCAGAAAGGCAGGCCTTTGGAGATCTGAGCACAGTGTGAACATGTGTCATCAATGTTAGCATGGGACTGTCACTTAATTTAACCACATTTCACTAAACTACTGAAGGGGGGTTACACTGTGAGGACAGCACAGGTTCTTTGGGTATAGATATGTATTTTTAAAGCATAATTATTTTCTGTAAATGTTTATTTTTCACACTGACTGATGCTGCATTATGTTAATGTTTAAGGTACAAAAACACACAACATTTCTTTTAGGTGGATAAAACACAAACATCTTTTATGTTTGCTCACGTTTTGGCTTTGACTGGGCCACCCCCCCAAAATGGATGTTGTGTCTCTAAAGCCATTCTGTAGTGGTATTATTTTTTAGGGTCACTGTGTTGCTGGATCACCCAGTTTCCTCTAAGTTTAAGCTTGCAGGTAGCCACCCTGAAATGATCAGCAGCAAAGTAGTCTCAAATCATAATGCTCCTGCCACCACACTTTGACATTGTTAAGATGATGTTTTCATGTTGGTATGTTTCATGATGGGCTGTTTTCTTTTAAAGGCATACACAGTGCTGCATGTTCGTCTCTAAAAATTCTAGCTTTGTTTCATTTGTCCACAAGACATTTTTCCAGTAGTGTTGTGAGTTTCAAAGTGGTCATTTTGTAAATTTCAGGTGTGCTGCAGTGTTTTGTTTGGAGAGCAATGGCTTCCTTCGTGTTGTCTTGCCAGGGATACAATGCCTGTTCAGTACTTTGTGTACAGTTGACTTATGAACAGAGATGTTAACCAGCTCCAATGAATTCTTTGCATCTTCACCTGTTACTCTAGGGTTCTTTTTTACCAGATTGAGCATGCATTGTGCCTTTGGAGTGACCTTGGCTAGGTGCCTGCATCTGTGGAGAGTAGCCACAGTACCAGAATGTCTATAAATTGAGACACTTAAATGAATATCAAAACTCTTTTAGTTTACTCTCTAACCCTTTTCAGCTACACGCAAGTCAACAACTCTTGATTGGCGGTTTCCTGAAAACCACTTTTTGCGAGATATGGCTTACATCAGCTGATGTTACTTTGGAATAGCGCACTGACACTGATTGGGTGTTTTTATAAGTTAAGGTACCTCCAAATCACACCTCCATTCTCAATTGGACTCCATTACATTTTCCACCTTCACTTTGTATGTTTAATGGTTGTGTTCAGTAAATACATGAAAGATTGAGACTGTATTTTATCAGCCTAAAAATATTGTGTTTGTTGATGTTTGTGACTTTGGTGAAGATCAAATCACATTTCATGGCAGATGTATGCAGAAAACCAGGAAACTACTAAAGGTTAACTTCCCTTTTCTTGCAACTGTAGTACCATGAAGTAGGAGATTAAACAAAGCAGAGAGCTAAGTTCTTATTTCTTACCGTTTGTGTTTATTCACAAAATTGTGTTTTCTTAGTTCTGCTTATTTTTGTCATTGGGAGGCTGAGATTCCTCTTCACTCAGGGATGCTGGTTTATGTTTTT
>OMLM01000013.1:49031-79374 GCA_900302695.1 Helostoma temminkii | reverse complement strand
GGGCTCAAACATTGCTCAGAATACTAACGATTGAAAATTCTGAACAATTATTGTTTAATGACGATATCTTTTGCTGACGTTTTCTCTTGATTTAGTTCTGACTCATTGTTAACTCTTTATCAGCCACTCTCATTGTCAATGTATTTGCGACTTGTCATTTACCTTAATGGTGAACATATTGTCACTATGTAGACAGAAAACATAATGCACTTGCTATTATATTTCTCATAAAACGTAAGCAAAGCTGCAGTTTTGTTGTATAGGAGCGTAATTAAGCAGACAGCGTTGGCTTACGCGTGTGTGCGCATCAGGGAAACGCTGCTGTGCGTGATACAGAGAGCGGAGGAGAAATGACACACCGTCATGTAAAGATAAACAACATCAGGCTATTTAGTTTGGTTAATAAAAGAACAAGGTATATAAATGTTCTAATAATAATTTATTAATCCCCTTGGGGAAATTCTTTGTGGACAGGCTGCCCCTTTGAGGCGCCAAGGGTACAGTGTCTTGTCCAAGGACACTTCAACATGTAGCCAGGAATCAGGTATAGTGGGAATCGAACCCACTACCTTGGGGTTTGTAAACGACTGCCCTACCAACTGTGCTACTGTCGCCCATTCAATAGGAAAGGTAACCTTAAATGACTGCTGTTGTGATCTGGCATAATATAGAAAATCTACAAATAATTGTAGATACATGCCTGCATACACAAAAGTGCACATACCCAGTGGCAAGGATCCACACGTACAAATATACCCAATGACAGACATAAGTATCCCTGTTGTCACTCTTCTTAGACAGGGTGTTGGGGACAAGTGACTGTCTAAGAAGTTGCCCTGGGTTCTAAGGATTCATCTTGTTTGGAAGTGTTTCACTGAGTTTAACAAATGGCGTTTGCCGAGAAACATGGGGAAGTTGTGAAAAAGAGCAGGACTTAGGCCTGCCAAGACGCAGTAACCTCACAATCCTCTTCTATACTGTCTGTAAATGTCATGTGGATTATTTTTCTTCTTGCCTAGATGGCAAAACAACAAAGAATTATCAGGGTGTTTTCATAGAAAAATGGGATGCTTGCACAGGGAGTGGAATTTTTACAAATATCCACAAGCCATTGCTTCCCCATAAAGGCCTTTGTCAAAGCAGCAGTGGATAGTTCAGCATAGTTCTGCAACCAAAATTTTTAAAGAGGGATTGCCAGATCCACAATAATTCTGTGGCTACATCTTTGCAACTGGGATCAATGTATACTTAGCACCTAACCCTCCACTACTGTACAGTTCCAATTTTACATTCTCTGTGTTGGTATTCACACATGAGCAGCTTAAATAACAGTGACATTTATGGGTTGGTCCACACAGCTACCACATCTATCCCTTGGGGCTGCCCCCCGCACTCTGGAGGTATCTAGCTGTTCTATTTCCGCCTGAAAGACCCCAATATGTCCATCAATAAGTCAGATAGACAGAACTGCAAGCACACATAAACAGTTGTATATACAAGTCAATCCTCAATAGCACAGCTTTAGGTTATAATGCATGGAAGGTAGAAATCAACCACAATTACCCTAACCATATAGATGAATTCCTCAGAATTTCTCTCTACAAAGTTCTGTTAAAGGTGATGATGAAAGCTTTTTTAAATTGCTTTAAATCCAGAACTGTGACTGATTAGGCATTAAAATATGCCCAAGTCCAAAGTGCAACAAGAGTTAATAGACCCGTCCATTCAAAATTAATTTAGAAGTTCTTTTTGGCATGCAAGTGACCTGACCTTAAGTTTTTCCCATCTACACTGCATTACCATTCACCAAGGGAAAAGAGGAGAGAGGTGCTAATATGAAGTGGAAGAATTCCCCGTCTGTTTTTCCATTCTAATAAGTAATAACAGCTTTCTCTCATGTCCTCTCCTCTGGCTTGTCTGGCTCCTCCTCTGCATGTGCTTTCTCCCTGGCTCTAATCGTGAGGCCATTGTGTATGGATTTACTGCCCTCAGTGCCCCCAGGAGGGAGATTTGATTTTTCCTCTGTACTAGCTAATCTTTCCCTCTCACACTCTATTTTTCTTTTCTATTCTATCTGTCCCTGTTCCATGCAGTCTCAGATGTTTTCACTGTCCTCTCTTCCTTTTTAGATAATCACCCACAGTTGTCTGGAAGCTTAAATTTATTCTCAAATTCTTTTTTTTAACTTTCCCACTCTTATTGATCCTGTATTACTTCTTCTACTTAAGTCTTATCTTTTCCTATTACTTCGTTCCACCGACTCAAACATTGCTCAGAATACTAACGATTGAAAATGCTGAACAATTACTGTTTCATAACAAAATGTTTTGCTGACGTTTTTTTTTATTGATTTAATTCTAACTCATTGTTTACTCTTTTTTAGCCACTCTCATTCTCCTGGCTCCATGGCAGCAGCAGTGCGAGGCAGTGAGTGGTCATGTGGACGCTGCACCTTCCTAAATGCCGGCGCAGCACCTCGCTGTTCCATCTGTGAGGCACCACGCCAAAAACCAGACCTTAACCAGATCTTGCGGCTGAGCAGCACTGAGGAGCATCGCTGGGCTTGCCCCCGCTGTACACTCAATAATCCCCAGGGATCTGGAGCCTGCTCTGTCTGTGGTTTTGGACCATCTCCTGCCACTCATACCCCCCCAACCACCACAATAGCAGCCACTGCCAATGGCATTCCATCAGCTCCGCCTGAACCCTCTACACCTACTGTCACTCCCACAGTGCTACTAGAACCCCATGGACAGCATCCAGCCAAAGAGGAAGTGCTGCGACGGTCTGAGAGTAACGGAGAGGTAGGCGTCTTGGAGGTGCAGAACTCGGGCTGGGCTTGCCCTCGCTGTACACTTCACAATACACCTGTGGCTCTGTCATGCTCAGCCTGTGGCGGGCCCAAGAAACTGTCTTTGCCTAAAATCCCCCCTGAAGCACTGGTGGTACCTGAAGTGCGCACACCTGTGGTGGGGTTTCCTGTTCACACACCAGGAGTTGCTCCACTACTCATAGACCTAACGGATGACTCTCCTCCGGCACCTCCTTGTGATCCTCAAGAACCCCCACATGCCTCCTCACAGTCTCTCTCTTCCCCCTTTACATCTTTTTCCTCCCTCCAGAATAACCCTGTGCCCCGCAGTCGTAGAGAGGTGCCTCCTCCAGGGCGTCCACCAAACGCAGGCACCAGTACACCTAGTCCCACTTCCCCTTCAACAGCCAGTGTGCCACCCCAGCCAGGCCCACAGCGTCCAGCCAAGCCGAAACATGCCCAGCCCCAGGAACCTTCATACCCTAGCAAGCGCCTCAGTATCTTGGAGGAAGAAGACCCTCAGCACCACCCACTGACCCCTCACCTCCCTATTGCTTCTTCAGTAGCCCCCACCTGGAAGTGCCCTAGCTGCTCATTGCCCAACCCAGGTAGTTCGTCTAAGTGCGAGGCCTGCCGATCATCACGGGCTGGTGCTGACCTTATTGACCTTGTAGGCTGTGAGACGGTACGATTTACTCCAGCTAGCCCCTCTAGCCCGGACTTTAGCACCTGGGCTTGCTCCAAGTGCACCCTTCGCAACCCTACAGGTGCACCCAAGTGCTCGGCCTGTGGCTCTTCCAAACTCCATGGCTTTCAGGAGCAGCAGGCACCCCTGCCCCGCTGCTGTACACACTGTGGCCTCCCACTGGGGACTGGTACTGCATCATGTTCCTGTACACCTTCCTCCTCTTCATCCTCCTCGGGTCATAAAGCACGAAAACAGGCTCGGGGCTTCCCTTCCTCCTCTTCTGCTATTGCTTCTTCCAGTTCCTCTTCCTCCTCCACCTCATCAAGCCTTCAGGAGAAAGTAGGACAGTGGAGCTGCCCAGCATGTACTCTGCTCAATGACATCAAAGCCAAGAACTGTGCAGCATGCCACACGCCCCAGCAGTACCTCACTCTTCGCAAGGTGGTGAAGCCTCTGAAAAGGAGGGAGAGCATGCATGTTGAGGCCCGCCGGCGAAATGATGAGGGCGAGGCTAAAGAACTTTGGGAGAACATAGTCAGCTTTTGCAGAGAGGTAAGAGGAAAAAGTAGTTTTAGCTTGCAAACACAAGAAAACACCAACATATTCAAGACTCAAAAGTTAAAGACGCACAAAATGCAACTTGCATGCAAAATGTTTTGCATGTTTTTCATACATTATAAGTACTTGACACTGTCTACAGTGAGATCTTTTACTTTTTTTATCACCTCATAAGACCTGCTGTGAGGATTTTCTGTAGGATTTCCCTTGACCTTTTTGAGAAATCTGCTTATATCTGTGCTCAAAATGTCACAGGATACACATTGCCTGCAGAGCACACCTTACTCATTGTAAGTTCTCGTTTTGTTATGACGTATTCTTGGCACTTAGTTCACAAATTTCTGAATCTTTATGACTAAGTTAAGTTAAGTTTTTAATTGTTCTTAATGGAGTCTTGTGGAATCATCCAGCCTAATTTGAGCTAGGCTTTTCATTTGCTGTCAGTTGACTTCAAGTTTTTCCCCAAACTTTTTATTTGGGAGGATGTTAAAATATATAATGAATTACATTTTACTGCATATTCACAGGTGTGCCTGTGAGATATTGAAACAATTTTCATCATTCTGAATTTCCTCAAAGTGAACCTAAGTGTTTCAATTTGCCAAGTTACTAAAATGTCAGAATTGTGCTTTTTGTCAGACAAGTGGCAAATTAAAATTTAAAAATCTCTATACAACCTGAAACAGAGCAATTTTTCATTAAACTGCATAACTGTCATAGCATAACTGGTGAAAAGGTGGAAGAAAAGTGTTTTGTCTTTCTTGGTGGAGAAAATATAAATATTCTTTTGTAATTACAGATTTGTCTGTATAATAACATATGTATCATAACAACCCAAAATAATGATACATTTTTTTCTATTTAATGCTTTAAAGACCAAGAAGTCAGTTTTGTCTCTCATGAGCCCTCATGATTGGTTCGATTCAGTCTTACAATTTTTTGGAGGCACTAAAGATGTCTTCCCTAGCAACTATAGTTAAGCTGTGACAATCCTGTATCACACCACTTCATGCTCAGTTTGTCTCTGTAATGTTGAACCTTTGCTAAAGCTGTGTTATGTTGTCATGGCTATGCTACCCTAGGCTGTCAAAAGGACTTACTTAAGATCACTTGTTAAGGCTGAAAACACCTACGCTAATACAATAACCAAATTGGACTAATTAAACCTCCACATCTATATTTCAGAATCTGGAACTGTTTAGGTTCTGGTTGGTTTTAGAGTGGGATATTTACAGAATTGATTTTGTCTGATGTGTGTCCACCTACCATCATGGCACCTATCATACCATGTTTACAATAGTATGAAGCTTTTGAATGCATTATTAATGGCCTCTTTGAAAGTAACAGAGCTCACTGCTGTGAGCGTAGGAGGGAAGTTGGCTTAGTAGGAAGCAAGGATATTGGAGACCCCTCATCCCCACCTTCCTCTCCACTTTTCCAAATTTAAGATCAACATTTAAGCTTCTCTTTCTTTTATCATCCTTCTTTTTCTCCTACAGGACTTCCTCTCTCTAGCTCTGCCCCTCTTCACTCTTCAAAGTACTTTCCTCTCTTCATCTCCTTTTTATCCCATCTCCTTCCATCACATCTATCCCCACATGCACATCTTGTTTTTTTTTCTCTCTCCTAATATCTCAAAATATGATTTCCCCCTGCCACACGCCACACCTCTCTACCCCATCCCACCTTCTCCACACGACTGCACTCAATTCTCCAGTGTAGCAGTCAATGTGTGGCTGGCTGCATGTGCGCTAAGGTGAACACAGGGCTGGCCTATTTTTAGCAGCAGAGCTGGAGAGGAGAGGGGCAGAAATGATCCGTTTCCATATAGTAATGTAATCACTAACAGCATCAATTGCTGCAGCTCGCTTTTAGGGGTCATAGAGGTGAAGGGGTTGAAAATGCTAAGCCTGAAGTGGTAGTCTTTCTAATCCATCTCTGTCTAGGCATTAACACTTGAAAAAAACACCAGTGGTGAGAATTTAATATTGAATAAAACATTTGGTTTATCCTGTTACAAGATGTGTTGACTCTCCAGCCTCAGTGAAAGTTTCAGACTGCAAGTTTTTATTTTAGTTCAGATCTTCCTTCTAGTCTTCACGGATTATAGCAGATGGTGTTGTTGATAAACTATTGTACAAGATACAAGATTGTGGCAGTCAGTACAGATCAGGTGAAGTGGTGGAAGTAATATTATCCTTTCTTCACCTCTTGTTTCTCTCGCCTCTTTGCTTTTATGCTTTCCTTAGTGGGTTGAGAGCAAGAGGCGTATTGCTTGAAGACAGTGCTCCAGAGCATGTCCGCTTACTCACTATGCTAAATGAATAAATGCTACTAAGAGCCATCAGTGCCGCTTGTGAACTGGCTCCTCTGTTCCCTTTCCATGTCACCCTCTGTGACAACAACAGAAAGATGCTACATGGCAACAGTTTGACTCTGCTTTGTTTCATTTTCCTCCCTCATAACGCTGTTTGTACCAATTGTTGTTTTTGAAACATTTAGGATTTTATCAGAGGTTTTGGTTTGTGTGGTGGATTGTAAGTTGAGACTGTCTGCAGTGACAGGTTTTCACAGCCTGTGACAGCATTATATGTGCCAGGCTGTCTTGGGATACTTTGTTTTGTGTTTAATAAGTGTGGCACTGTGAAATACAGCGTTATAGTTCTTTGTCACCCAATTTTTTTAAAGATCAGTGAGTTGTCTCTCTGATATCTAGCTATAAGCATACTATCTTTACAAGATACCTTGTGTGGCTCCCATCTTGTGTAGTCTAGGAGGTGGCTAAAATGCTGCAGGTTTGCTTAGCTCAGCACTGAATCAGCTGATTACTGTCTTGGGTTTGCATACTGGCATTTGCCCAGTGATAGAATCAGTGACAGCAGCAATGTGTTCACTCAATGAGGAAAGCGAGGTAGACTTACACTGGTGAATGTCATAAAACTGCCACATGAACAGGAAAATTTATTGTCTTTTCAAAAGACCCCAAACAGTCCACTCAAATATATTTATGATAACAGAAGTGAGTGCAGCACCAGTGACATGTTAGAATATAGTGAAGCACATGGCAGAGTATCCTAGCAGATATGGGGTGTCATCATCCGACCCTCTCTATTTATTCATCAGTTGACTTTACTTTTAACTAGGAACATTTTGGATGTAATGAGACTGACCCCTTAAAACTGGTCACTGTCCTTTCTCCCTGATTCTTTCCCCCTCCACTTCCCTTTGCACCTATGTGATAAATCAGCATCAGCCATAATCCAATACAACACAAGCCAGTACAAAGGTCAAACATAAGCCAGTGGGCTACAGAATCTGTAAGATACTTGGAGACCATGGGTGGTGAGACAGCATTGAAGTGATTCTCTCTGCTAGCTAATGCTGTGTCCAAGCTACAGAAATGGATTGTGGAGGAAGGTGAATAATCAATTTGCTTCACTGTGAGCCAGTGGGCTGCCCACAATACACCTTGCCTTGCAACACGAATGACCAAGCCTGCTTCTGACACCATAAATAGGAAACCGGATAGGGTTGCGTGTGTGGCTGTTTGCCCTCTCAGGTTTGTACAGGAGAGTTTTAGATGGGCAGATAGTGTGTCAGATTAGGTGTCTTGATCTGTTAATGTATCCATGTAGTCCAGGTCCTGTGTACAGTACAAAGGCAGCTACATTTCAGAGTGCTAAAATCTAGCATGTCATTTAAATAATCAGTGCTCTGCTTGCAAATATGCCAGTAAGTGAAGCACTATTTAAAAGGGATTTTGCATATGTGTCTTGTATCTTGGCTGGTACATGGTCACACATTTGGTCTCCTGCTATGCACATGTTTGATAACACTTCAGCAAGTACTTTCCTATGCCACGGTAATAAATTTGGGAGGTAGCATTTGTCTTCATTCCTCTTAGAAGCCCGAGCTCATGTGGTGTCCTGTGGTGTCCTTCATTAATCATCATCCACCTGCGAAATATGTCATATTAAAAATGCAGGATAGAGATTAACCGTTAGTCCCTAAAGCTGAAAGTCTCCTTTAAGCTTGTATTATCTGTTTGAAAAGCTGTATTTTTAAGTGCTCTCACCAGCTCCTTTGGGTTTAGATAAGACATTTTGTTTTAAATGATATGTTTCTTACTGTTTTTAATCTATATTAAATAGAAGCCATCGTGAAAGTATTTGAACAAGTTCAGTAGTCTCACTCTTTTTGGCCTTGGTACTTTATCTCTCCTCTGTCTACTGTCTCCCTCTCATCTGTGTTCAGAACTCGGTGAACTTTGTGGATGACAGTTTCCCCCCAGGACCTCGCTCCGTGGGTTTTCCTGAGGGTGACAGCGTCCAGCAGCGAATTAAAAAGTGGCTGCGTCCCCACGAGATCAACTGCAACAACTTCAAAGACCGAGGTGTCAAGTGGTCTGTCTTCCGCACGCCACGGCCCTCTGACATCTTGCAAGGCCTTCTTGGAAACTGCTGGTAAGCCATCACAAATTAAGTCATACTGATCAGTTTATCTTAGAATAACTTTATCTGAAGCAGACACTACCTTTAAAGAAACATTAACACTTGCCTGATCAATGCTTTGACCCTGGACAAACCAAAATAGCCAAATATTCCGAATGTAAAATTACATTTTTTTCATTCAAATCTCTCTCTGAAATGTCAGAGAAATATAAAGCATGCAGAACTGTGTGGTTATGTCTGAATCAGCTTTATATGAAAACTCCAGCCTGAAGCTTGGAGACGGAGAGATGGAAACAGTGACAGAGAGGCAGTGAAATGAAATACAGCACGCAAAGGCAAGAAAATGAAAAATAGTGAGTTTTAAAAAAGAAAGAAGGTAAGCACAAAATGAAAGAGAGCAGGGTGGCGTTGGACAGATGTACAGGTACACCTGACAGAGAGATTATTCACTGGAATGTAGGTCTAGACACGTGCTTTATCTCCCTGCCCTTGTTCTGTGTGTCCTTTGGGGTGTGTGTTGCCATCCTCGCGCACACACACACACACACACACACACACACACACACACAACAAAGAACAGTCACTCACAAACTTGTCCCAATACAACATTTCGCTTCATCACCAGCAGACACAGCTTATCAAAAATAACCCTCCCCAAAGCTGAATCCTCTCACTCGTGACAGGATGTAACCCAAATTCTTTCTTTTGGGCTACATGTCTCTCACTCTGTGTGTGTGTGTGTGCGCCTGTCTCTCTCTCTCTCTCTCTCTCTCTCTCACACACTCAAACACACACACTCACACACAACATGTCCTAATAAACCCAACAAACATTCAGCTCCTGCCAATCAACCAATTTCAGCAAAAGGAAGTAGTGCCACTCATCCTTGTCCTTCAGTACGGCTGCAGCACAAGCTGACATTTGAGTCACATTATGACACAGCTAATTGGATTTTCATTTGATTCTGCATAGGCGATTGGTTTTTCATCAGGGGCTGAATGGGCTGATCATCCTTGCTCAGCTGCCATTTGAACAGATGGAATATAGTTTTCATTTTGTTAAGACACATTTTCAGCCACACACACAGAAGAGTTTCAGTCTTTAGTGGCTGCAGCACTAACAAAAATTAATGGGTGGGTTAAAAGGGATATTCCTTTTATCTAGATAGATGAGGTTGTCAGATATGTTTTTAATAAATGGGTCAAAATCAGTGATGATTCAGCAGGAGCATATAAAGACAAATATTTTTCACATATTGTCCCAAAACCCCCTACTGCCATTTTATGTCCTCTTTCAACACATTTCAGAGGAGCTAATGTTCACTTTAAAATCTAGTCCTTTTGACTTGGATTTGTGTGTCCCCAGCTCTGTTTCCCTTGTGAGGAATTAGCATTTTCTGATGTATCTGGATTTTTAATTAACCAATTTCTCTTTCAAGCTAATTAGGTGAGTCAGGGCCAGTTCATTTTTGCTGCAGGGTGAATTAACAGTAATGGGGAAGCACCCAAAAGGCACCAAAGCTTGACTCATCAGATGTGATTGATTTTCAGTGAGGGCAAAACTTTTTGTGACATATTGCTTTTTTTCTTAGTGTTAGTAAGGAGGTTATGTGCCAAACATTGTAACCATTTGACTACCAATGCATTCCTAGTGAGGGCAAAATTATGTAAAAAAAATACCTGCCTGTACGATTTGCAAAAAATTTTTTTAATTCCACATTTACAGTCTGATGACAGCTTTGTCAGTCCTGCTTGCTTTTGTTCATCTCTCTGACTCTGTCAGTTGGCATTATCTTGTCCATTCAGCCATCCACCTGTCCGTCATAATCAGCTGGTCATTTATGTCTTTTCCTCTCCATTTGTTTGACTTCCTAATTCACATTGTCTTTGCTCTTTTTTCAGTCACATCCTCTCATTTGTATATCTGTCCATCCTGATCTGACATTTCATTTTCCAGTTCAATGAGTTTTATCTCTCCCCAGGTTCCTAAGTGCGCTGGCAGTGCTGGCAGAGCGACCAGAGCTGGTGGAGAGAGTGATGATCACCAGAACAATTTGCCCACAGGGGGCCTACCAGGTTCGGTTATGCAAAGACGGGACATGGACTACGGTGCTCGTAGACGACATGCTGCCCTGTGACGACTATGGCTACCTCCTTTTCTCCCAGGTTATAAACAAGGGGATCCTTTAGAAGGGGAAAACTCTGTCAATATTACAGAGGGTGCATGAAGAATTCAGTGCACAGAAGGAAAATGCAGAGAGAGAGAGAGAGAGATCCCATTGTTTGTCCTCTTCAAATTCATAGACTTCAGAGAAGAGGGATTGTGAATACACAGAGGGCCATGGAAATGCACTGATCCATGCAGATGTGCATTATTTGATTTACACACTGAGCCTTCAAGATAGCAAAGCATGAAGTGGATGAAGCCACATTTACTCCATTTACAATGTAATATGAACTTCTAAATGTTAAATTAAGTTTATTAATTATCAAGAATTTTATCTCAAGTATGTCTCAATGGATCCACAGAAGTGTAATGTAGCTGGAAGTGTAATTAATCTGCAGTCAATTACATTACAACTGAGATACTACATTATAGAACAAATTACACATAGGAAATAAAACAGGCACACAGACAAGTTGGGAATTATTACATCTCTACATCATTTTAAGACTGTGACACTGAATGAGACAAAACAATAAAAGAACTTTAACATTGATGGTTGTGATAAGAGAAGGAAGAATTTTATTGGAAAGCATAAATAAAACATTCTACCAGTTTTTATCATGTTCATTAATGTTTATATATTTTACTCACAGCCAACAGGCTGAAAGCCAACACCCTGTTACAAATGTACATTTTTAAGTGAGTCATATTGACATGACATGACTAAATATTTCCTCTATCTCTTTCCTGTCATTCTAGGCCCAGAGGAAGCAACTATGGGTGGCATTGATTGAGAAGGCCTTGGCAAAACTCCATGGCTCCTACTTTGCCCTGCAAGCAGGGCGTGCCATCGAGGGCCTTGCTACACTAACGGGGGCTCCCTGTGACTCTCTCATGCTCCAGGTCAGCTCCACTAACCCCCGTGAAGAACCCATCGATACAGACCTCATTTGGGCCAAGATGCTCAGCTCTAAGGAGGCCGGGTAAGAGAGGGTGCATAGGGGGATTTTGGTAGAATAAGATCACTATCTTTTGCTCGCATTACATTTAACCTTATGTTAGTTACAATGATTTATCACCCTGTTTCATTCTGATATGTATGCATACATACATACAGTACATACTGTATATAATGAAATGTCTTATTGTAGTGTGTCATTATGCATTGCATAAAATTGCAGTATCATCAAATGATTGTCATGAATGTCAATTTCCAGTGTAAGTCAATAAAGGAAAGAGGTGTGATTGTCAACACTTTGATATATGAGCATTCAAAGCTACATGAGGCAACTAGCAGAGCTTTAAAGGGGCTAACCTTCTGTGGCCAAACCCCAGGTCCACCTGTTAGAACACCTGCAGTATTATTTAAAACATCAAACGGAAAAATCGTGACAACATATACTGTATGAAAGAGGGACATTTCATCAGCAAAGGAAAGCAGCAATCACACATCAGTAGGCATTAACTAGACATGTGTATTGATGTTTGCTAGAACATAAAAAAATAAATATTGCCCAGATCTCTAGAAAAGTTTTATGCACTGTAACATTAATTACAATATTATCTTTGCCACTGATACTGTAGTCAACTCTTTTTCTTATACTTGTCATACTTGTCTGTTAGGTTTTTGATGGGTGCGTCTTGTGGAGGAGGCAACATGAAAGTAGACGATGCTGTATATGAGTCTCTGGGTCTGCGGCCTCGACATGCTTATTCTATCTTGGATGTACGAGATGTTCAGGGTTACAGGTATGGATGGACAGTAGAAGGCACATGAAGTGGAGTGATTATCCACCTGTCTCTGTCTGTTTCTCTTTGTATCACTAGTGTTTGTACATTTATAGTTTATGTGAAGGGAAATGTATATCCCCAACTTATAAAGTTGGGGATCCAAGCACTGTGTGTACCCCAACATTGTTTTTGCCAAACCACCTTCCACCATCATACATACTAACTACACCAAACTAATGGAGCAATTGTGATTTAAACTTTTAAAAAAACTTGGTGGCAATGACATTATCCAGGAGAGTTCTGTGTTTCCATGTAAAGTAACACTGCAGATCTAATTAAATAGTAACATTGAAATGGGAATACAGAATAGGGTCTAAACAGAATAACTTCTGGAACTAGTGCCCATTCCCACTGGGAAATTCAACGTACAAAGTGCATATCTGAATTGTCTCAAGTCTACTAATCCTTTTCCCTTTAGGTACATTTCTCATTTATGACTGTTGTAGCTTTAATACAAACCAAAATCATACAGCAGTGTGTTGACACTGTAATGCAGGAATGTTATGTGGAATGAAACCAAGTCTTAAACTACGGTACACCTTAAAATGTGTATTGCTGTGTATTTTATTTATTTATTTATTTATTTATTTTAAAGCATGTTTATAAACAGTTCTGAAATACTGAAAATATGTCAGGCTCAGAATTTGTGAAATAGTTTCTCTCAGGTAAATGTGTTCAGTTTGATCACTTTGATCAGTGTAGCATTGTGAGTTCAAACAATGGAGGCTTTTTCTCTTCTACCTGCAAGAGGAAGTTGAGAGTAGCCATATATCCTGGATGTAATTTGCTCTAGAGCCACACGCACATGCCCGCTTTAATTTATTGTCATAAACCCATTGGAGTGGAAGATTGGGCCATGGCGCTTGATCTGAAATGAGTTGGAGTCCTCCTGCGAGGAGCCAGAGGAGATGAGAAGCTGCTTGGAAACAGTGATTCTCCTATTTTTTTTTTTTTTTTTTTTTGGAAAGTGGGAACTCTCCAATATAGTTTTCCATTATACCTCCTAAGTTTTTCACTGTAGGAAGTAGGCAGTAAAATGAAATGGTTTGTTAAAAAGCAGGCAATCATCTATAAGAGCAGCAATACAAGTCTCCAGGGGTAGGGATGCTTCATTCACTGAAAGATGTCACTTTAACTGGATGCTGTATTTGGCTCTTCATTTGTGTCTGTTGTCTTCCTCCCTAACTGTCGCTCTTTACTCTTGCTTCAGGTTGCTGAGGCTGCGAAACCCCTGGGGTCGCTTCTCGTGGAATGGCAGCTGGTCAGATGAGTGGACAGAGTGGCCGCAGCACCTGCGACATGAGCTCATGGCTCATGGCAGCAGTGAGGGGGTCTTCTGGATGGAGTACACAGACTTTATAAAGTAAGAACCAAGTTTAAACAAAAATGTGTTTTTGTAAAGTCAATCAAGTTCTTCTTTTTGTAATTCAGAAACGGTCTAAAGAAGTTATTAAACGCTGTGCAGAGGATCAACAATGCTGCTTTGCCTTTTAAACATGAACTTTATTTAAACCTTTGGACTTTGGACTGTTGATTGGACAAAATAAGCAGTGCAGAGGTGACACTGGGCTCCACAGAACAAACTACAACAGTAAAAAGTACATATTAATGCATGGGTAATAGCAGGCCAATTATATAATGAACAGTAGCTTATTAGTCACTGGAATATTTTTTTGGATTGTCCACTTTGAGTATAAATTTACATACTTTTACTTCTGTAAGATTTTAAATACAGCAGTTTTGATGTTGAAGCCCTTTCTTTCACTCTCTGACTCTTGGTTAGCCTGTCTGCCCCCTAATGGCCCTTAGAAGTCATAACATTGTCAATTATTGATGTTTTGTAACATATGCTGTCATTGCTGTGATGTTTTATGCAGAAATGACTTCACAGTCAGTCTGTTTTTTCCCCATGCTTATCAGGTTTGAGCCATGGTGGTTATTTCTGCTAACTTTAAACTTGCCCATTTCTTATGTTTATTCCAGACACACAGTTAGATAATGCATAATGTCCTGTGAGGATTTATCCCAGGAAAGATCTGCCAAACAACAGCTGTTCAGTATAAAAAATCTTAAAGCTTTAATGAACTGAGTGCAGGTGAAGTTGCTCTTAAAATGCCCTTTAATGGTGCCATGACGGACACACATAATGTGTGATGGATGGCTTAGTAATCTCATGCCTCTGTGGATTTTACTGACCATCTGGTATTGACACCAAACTGAATGACAGCATTTTTTTGCATTTTTGCTTGTAATACATTGTGTTTGTTGACAAGCGCATCATAGACTGCTTCCCACACCGTGGTGTTTTTAATGGAGTTGTGTTTTTTCTGTGGTTGCCAGGGATTTGGCAGGCAGATGCTTAGACTTGTCATGGCTCATAGTGTGTTTTGTCATATTAGATTAATCCTGTCACTCAAGTATTCACTAGCATTTTATCTAGTCTTTAAAAATTTTTTCTTATAGGTAGCTCCCCTTCATGAAATGGCCAGAGGCCTCATTGTCTGTTCTCATTGTTGCCTTTAACAGTTTGATTGAAAACAAAGCCAAACGTAAACTGAATAGTAAAAGAGAGTTTCTTTCTGTATTATGTTTGGGGATTGAAGAAGTGATAAGTCTGATGTTTAAAGTGTGCAGACAATCCTTGTGAAGTGTTCACATTTTCTTTAAACAAGACAGGGACATTACTTGTTTAGAAAATGTTTTTACATCAAACCATCGGATCAATGCACATTGTCACAGCAGTCCATCAGGTCAGTGCGATCACCACATGATAAATTATGTGAGTGATGGTCTGTTATTCATGACCCTCCCGTCTAAGAAAATCAGGGCTGCAGTAAGTCCAGGAGGACCAATGTGGCTGTCCTACTGAATGAGTCCAACATGAAAAATGTGTTCAGCCTTGACAGGAATCCCCATCGGTCTTCAGCCTGTTTATTGTTTGTCTGACGGACAAATAATCTCTCTGCTTCGTACTATATGACAAACCTACATGCAACTGCTCAAGCTAGTTACAGTGTAAAAAAGAAGAAAAGCACTCAGCTTGTTGGACAATTTACAAAGCCTGTACTTGCACTCAAACAAGGAAACAAAACATTTCAGCATTTGTCTCTGGTGATCAAATTCTACTGTAACATGCAGAGCATGCCCTCCCCTCCTTCCTCCCTTCTCTTGATTGTCAATGAGACAAAAGTAAGATGTAAGACAGTTGTCAGAGTGGAGATAGTAAGTGATGAAACAATGAATAATAGACCCAAAGTGAGGAAGAGAATGTCCCTTGGGGGCTCCATCTTTGAAGAAGGTGATCTGATAAGTTAGCAGGGTAAATGGTGTTTTTTTTTCAATAGCACCTGCAGAGGTTATGCTAATGTTAAGAGTGTCTTATGATTCATCCAAATAAACTTGGTTCTTGACAAGAGGAAAGCAGTACCTGTGACATGTTTTTTTCTTCTGAGCTGCTGTATTGGATCGTATTATATTGTACAGGTGT
The DNA here is from genome assembly GCA_900302695.1 of Helostoma temminkii. Taxonomy (NCBI): domain Eukaryota; kingdom Metazoa; phylum Chordata; class Actinopteri; order Anabantiformes; family Helostomatidae; genus Helostoma; species Helostoma temminkii. The sequence continues at coordinate 63,421 of OMLM01000013.1, read as the reverse complement.
ACCTAAAAAAGTGACCAGTGAGTGTGTAGACTAAAGAGGAGGCTCAGTGCGCTCTCTTTTCTTCTGACAGGTACTTTGACTCGGTGGACATCTGTAAGATCCACTCAGACTGGCAGGAGGTGAGGCTACAGGGCTGCTTCCCCTGCAAGGCCAGTGGACCAGTCACTGTCACAGCCCTCACTGTGTTAGAGAGAACAGCACTGGAGTTTGCTCTTTTTCAGGAGGGAAGCAGGTACAGTCATTAGCTTAGCTTCTCCTTTCTTTCCCTTTCTCCTGATCTTACTTTAATGCATTCACGCCCTCTTCTTTTGCAGGCGTTCAGACACAGCTGATAGCCACCTACTGGACCTCTGTATCATGGTGTTTCGCGCCTCCTTTGGCAGCGGCAACAAGCTGACCCTGGGACGCCTGATGGCTCACAGCAAGCGGGCGGTGAAGAAGTTTGTTGGCTGTGATGTGATGCTGGAGCCAGGGGAGTATGCGGTTGTTTGCTGCGCTTTTAACCACTGGCAGATGAATGTCAGTGGGACAGGAGGTCCACCCACACCCAGTAGGTGTACAGATGCAGTGTGCATCTTATGAATATTAACTCCACATGAACACAAATAATCCATTGACTTCAGATATACAGTTTTTGTTTTGTCTGAAGGCAATAATTTTGGCGCTAATAACTGTCATTTTTCCAGTCTCAAGCCCAACCAGCGGAACAGCACGGCGGCCCAGCCAGGACTTCCCCGGCTACATCCTCGCCATCTATAGCTCCAGACAGGTGATGGTGGAGCAAGTGGAAGCAACGGCTACCACACTGGCTGACGCCATTATCCTCCTCACAGAAAACAAAGGGGAAAGACATGAGGTTAGACACGTTCAAAGATGAAATAAAACAACCTGTATCTGTTGAACATCTCTTACTGCAACCCCATTTCCCAGTTTTCCTTCCATATTCTTGTCTCACACCTTCACTCACACTGTTCATCTTTGAATAATAATATACATATTATTTGTGAAACCAGAGAATCATTGCAACTCTGTAAGCCACCTTAAGAAATGGTAACACTTTTAACTTTTCCTCAGCAGAATACCAAATCCTATTCTGCATCAGAACATTTTCTCTCTCCCATAGACATACATACAGCTGTTCACACCCAAGGAAACCATTTATCCTGACTCTCCTGAACAATGCTTTGCTAAAGGTGTTGTCACATTGGCTGGTATTTCAGAGGATAACATATCTTTTTAAACACTTGAGATCATCTTTGTTAACTCATTCAGTTCTTGAGCTCACGGTAGGTGGGCCAATCACACTGGATAACACAAGTCATAAAACATAAAGTTTTTATTATGAGCCACATCTATGCACTGCTTAAAGATTTTTTTCTACTTCTGGTAGGAATGCTGTGGTTTTTATTTTAGCTGCATTGGTTGTATACATTTATTTTTTAAGATGGAGAGATGTATAGAAAAAAAATCTAGCAGTCTCTTTGCAGACAGAATACAGTGCACCCACTATATGTGTTGTGCTACGGAAAAAAATATTTTAAACTTTTTCTACTTTTAGATGAAAAATCACTTTCTTTGCTGACACTATTGGACATGCAGTAAACTTGGAAAGTATTCCAAGCCCTTAATTTTTTACTGCTTTGTAAATTTTATTTGAAAATCTATGTATCTGAAAATCTATAGGCAATAACAATAATGACAAAGTAAGAACACTAATTTTAAAAAATGCTTTTAGCAAAAGTGAAAGCTCTCTTTTCAAAAGCATTTAGATTCTATGATGGAGCAGTTTATGGTCAGTGCATCCTGCTTTGATATTTCTTGAGATGAGTCCAGAACTTAACTGGAGCTAGATTGAGTAGCATGAACAGAGTTCACAGAGAGCACTTCTAAAGAGGGACGGGGACTAATCAGACTTAAGAAAGGACTGAATGCAGCCAAATGCACACCTCATTAGGCCACCTCTAACACCCTCATCTTTTTTCCATATAACATTTAGGAGCATCAGGGGTATCCAAAGGTGGACTTCGCATCACATATGTATGTGCAAATGTGTTATCAACGTAAATCTTTAGCTTGCATATTTGTGTGCTCTCAGGGCCGTGAAGGCATGACATGCTACTACCTGACCCACGGCTGGGCTGGGCTCATCGTAGTAGTTGAGAACCGCCATCCCAAATACTACCTCCACGTCTCCTGTGACTGCACTGACAGCTTCAATGTGGTATCCACACGTGGCAGCCTCAAGACCATTGACAGTGTACCGCCTTTGCACAGGTACATACGTATACCTTAGTTGTAGTGTTTCTCACATGCACACAATTCTGATACATAACTGCCTTTTTTTAATCTCGCTATTTTTTTATCTTGGTTGAAATAACCTGACTAGATGATAAGTGAATAATTAAATCCTCTGGCGCATTTGGTGCAGGTGCAGCAAACATCCACCTATTTAGACGATTATATCTATACTCACATACACACTTGTAAAAATGCAGTGGTCCCAGATGATTAATGCACTGTATTTCTTAATAATTTACCTTACAATGGTCATAGTACATCTTTTTTTCCTGTTGGTCTCAACTGTACACTGCTCTTTAACGACCTGAAAATATGATAGGCAGATGTACACATTGAACCATCCGAATAAAAATTTACCTTATTATCTCAAAGTTAGAGTATGTCTCACCTAATGGGAATCTGTAAAAAGTTACCATGGACGAGGACCATGTCTTTAATGTCCTTGTCTGTCATCCAACAACAACACTGTCATTTCACTTTATAAATCTGTGTATCCACATTGCAATACTATTTCTGATCTTGTTACTCTTTTGCTGTTGAAAGCACTTTTTTTTCCACCGTATGTCAAAATATTAGCTATTTTTTTCTTTAAAATAGAATCAAGAAGTTGTTTGTGAGTGACAACTAAACAATCCTAGCTTTAACATGTCAGACTTATTTAAACAGCTCCTAGAGTGGTATATTTAGTGACTGGAAAAATCAAAGGGTGGGAAGAGAGGCCAGAAACTGGAACATTTTATAAGCATGTTCTTGTATGAAGGAAAAAAGATTGTGGGCAAGTGTTAAAGAATCTTATTCTGCACAGAAGATAATAATACTAGGAAAATAAAAATTCAACATTTGGCTCGCTTTCTTACCCCAGTCATTTTTTATACACCCCTGTCCTTGAGCTTTCTGGATTTAGAAGGGCCCAGAATTTAAGGTGTATGTTGCAATGCTCTCTGTCTCCATCTGCAGGCAGGTGTTGGTGGTGCTTTCACAGCTGGAAGGAAACGCTGGCTTCTCCATCACTCACCGCCTAGCTCACCGAAAGGCAGCCCAGGCCTCCCTTGGAGATTGGACTCCCACCAAAGCGACCCACAGCCCCCAGCTTACCCCGGACATTGATGGCCTGCACCGACCTCGGCCACTATGACCACCGCCCACTTTATCCCACACTCACAGACTCTAATCTGATAAACTGTCAAACCACTGGAAAACCAGCCAAGGGGGGACATGTGGTGTGGGCAGCCCTAAAACATAGAGGAAGATAAGTATTTGTGTGTCATTTCTTATGAACACACACCTGAATGTACAGCATGGGTGAGCAGAATTTATGTGCTCTCCTCTTAATGCTCCTTAAATGCTGAAATTTTCATTTGGCCCTCACATACTCTGTCATTTGCCAAGTGGATGTGCCATGTCAGGATGAAATTAGGGAAATGGGTCACATGGAGTGACCAGGACGTGCTCACAAAGGGATAATTCCCCCAGCACATAACAGGATCCAGACTACTTTAAACTGTGGAGGTTTTGGTACAAGCACTGTATGTGGAACAGATGTGAAGCATCAGTTTCATATGCTTGGGGACGACCCTGCTTTCAGTGAGCTTCGCAAAAGCCAGGGTGGAGTGCTGTAACTACTGAGCCATTTGTAGGCCTACAAACTTATGAGCCAATCACCTGCAACAGTCAGACACTCTTTATGTCGTCAGCAAAGACAGTTAACACAGTTGGACACTTCAGGGGAGTTTATCTCACCTAACTCTCAATATGGTACTTAATGAGCCAAACCCAACTTCTAGTTTTACTCATGGGTCGTACATGATTTTTTTTTTTCTTTGTGCGCATGTGTACGTTTGTCTCCGCACTTTTTCATCATTGCGGTGCTGTCAGGCGCTCTCTTTTGCTCAGGAAAAAACCCAGGATTTGAACAGTAAGTTGGATTCAAGCAAAACCTCAACCTGCTGTTGTTACAGGTGCATGGTGGCTGAAAATCTTTCTGTATCTGTGTTACATGTAAACACTTACTGGCCAGGTCGTGGTGCAAAAGGCATTGTTGTGACTGGGAGAAAGTTTTATATAGCAAAAAATACCCCCCCACACACACTGAGTTGACAGACTTATTCGTTTTCACTCCAAAGAAACCATTTTACCTACTTTTTTCTGCCTCTGTATTAAATTAATTTTCACTCGCCCTCAGTTTGGGAATTCAGTGCTGGAGGCATTGACCGGCTTTGCAGTGAACCCCTCAGGCACACCAGCTTTCACATCCAGCAGTAGATATCTTAACAGATTGACACATATTCACACTTCAGAAGATGTTATATAGAGTGATCTACTGCTGTGTCTCCTGGATCGCAACACCCCAAAATTTTATATTTGTTGGTACTGAAGGTAAGTGTATATTTGTGAATTTGTCACACTTCAACAGTTTGTCATTAAGTTGTTTTTTAATGCTAGTGTACTTAGGGAGCACAGGAAGAGATAGTGGATGTTTGAACAGTCAGTTTGTTGTGGGGGAGCTCTTAAGAGGAGCTGCTGAGTTTACTTTGGGAGGTCAGGGACCACTTTTTGTTTACTTGGGTGCAGGGTGAGCATCTGGGCTTTTCTCCCACAAGAATACACTAACAGCACATTAGCTGAATCCTCATGTAATAACAAATTACCATTTTGTCATACTGTGTGCACACATAACAAGAGAGGAGGCACCCCTGAGACATGTGACATAGAAAACAGTTTAGTTCTCTCTGAATTTCAGCTGCGTTGTTTCAGAGGATGTTGCCCACAGCTGTTTTACTTAGGTCTTTTCTCTTTTTTTAGCTTGTTCTCTCCAATATCTGCCATGTCAAAGCCATTATTCATGTTTGTCTAAGGATCTTTGGTCCTCACGATGGGAATATAGGTGTTTTATTAGAGACAGAGGAAGACTAATGCTGTACTATAGTAACAGTAAAGTTTGTGTTATTATTGTGTGGTTACAATGGGAGGAAAAAGCTGAAAAGTATCCCTGCTCATGTAATGAATGATTTTTTTTAAATTTTTTTTTTATATCAAGATCATTTTGAGTCTAAATATTGAAGTTCTTCCATAAGATGAATTAATTCAGGACTTGAACGCAGTGGCTCCATTACAGAAGTGCTGAAAGATTCATCCTCTCATAAGCATTGTCCTTTTAGTGGCATCATTAGCATTGATGCTAAATGACTACACTATGTCCCAGTCCTTGCAGTCTTAACTCTTTTACGTCTGCCTTCAGTGGTAGCCTCTACGTCGTGGCATCTTCTCAACAGTTTGTAAGGAATCTAATGTCATTGTTGTCCATTGTTTCTTCAAAGAAATCTGAGGCGGAAGTAACTGTAAATATGTTTTCCAAAGAACATTCATGTGTAATGACCACTTTCAGATTTGCCCTATAAGTGTGAGTGTGTGTGAGCGTTGTCACAGCCGAGCAGCTGTGAATATAGTGACTAATTTATTTGTATAAGTGATCAAATATTGTTGATTATTGAACTGATTAATGACAAATAAAGGAATGTGATATTTTATGGCTTTAGTTCGAGCCCTGAGGGATTAGCTTGACAAGAAATGAATCTGCACTGAAACACCTACAAAGACAAGGCACCTCAAAATTCAGTGTCATTGCTGGATCACTTTACATTTACATGAGATTGAATTTTTGTTCGTTTTCTACTATGTATTTTTCATCATATGTTCATTTTGGCTCTTGGCTGGTGTCCTCTGAACCCACTCTTCTGTTAAGTGGCATCAGGAGCACCCTCTGCTGCTGAAGAAGCAGCAGCCAGAGAACAACACAATGCCTTTTCTCTCTTCTCCTTCGTCTGGTTTCCTCCTTGTAAACTGTACAGACTGCAAACATAAACCACACAAAATAAAAATGGGGCAAAATAATCAGCTGACCCTTTTAAACGTGTAAGAAATGAAAAAATGATAATACATACAAAACAGAAACCTAATGCTGAAAAAGTGGAACTCTAATGAATGTTATATATATTTTATTGATTGATTTTTTTTTTTTTTTTTTTTTTCTGGGGATATGAGTATATGTGTACAAACATGTATGTTTAATTTTCAAACTCAGGTTCTGGTGGACCAAATAAATTTTTTAAATTAAATTCCATTATTATTGTCATTATTACTAATATAATGAATTATTACATTCATATTTCTATTTAATATAGATTGACAAAGAACCTCTCTCTCTCTCTCTCTCTCTCTCTCTTTTTAACAGACTCAGAAATAACTTGACCAGCACACATCATTATGAACTGTCAGAATATGAATGAGGATTGTTACACTTGCAGAATAGTAATAGAAAGTTAAAGTATTTAAGAAGAAAACAACTTGATGAAAGGATAATGTCTTGGCATATCAAAATATATTTTCACTAACACATACACTTGTTAGCTGCACTCAAAGATGCACTTCAATGTGTTTGTCATTGATTTCTTTGCTCTTCTATTGCTGCTCTGTGATAATTCTTTCATATCTTTCACATTTCTGGACTCTGCTGTACAAACGGTGGTTTTTCCTGTACATTTATGAAGGAAGTACTTCTCTGGTGTCTTCATACTGTGTATATGTCTGCCGTGTTTGTGTCTCCACCTCTTTTCCTAAACGTACCCCCACCCACCCGTCTTTTTCTAACAATGTTTGTCTGCCCTGCTTTCTACACCTCTCTTGTTTGGCCCCCTCCTTCCTACAAGGCAAACCCTCTCCCCAGCCTACCCCGCTCCCTTTTGCATTCAGTGGTTCTCCCTCTAACCTTAAATGACAGGAGCACTCCTCAGTGCCCAACCTACTCACATCACCCTCCCTGTTTATCTCTTTGGGGGGTAAGTTTAAGAGACCCCAGCAAAGACAGGGTGAAGGCTCCACAAGGTGGTGATATCCAGCATAAGGAGCTGTCAGTCATTTTTTTTCTATCCAAGAAAACTCTGGATTATCTAGAAGCCACTCTGCTTGTCTGGAACCAAAGGTACAGATATGAATATCTCTGTATTGGTTTTAGGACAATTTAGGGATCTTTTTCTTAGTTGCAGTAGCTGTATATGGGGAAGCATTGTTAAAAAAAAAGTGATAATGATATGACCAGATTGTCAGTGCAATGTATAAATGTGAGAAGAGTAAAGCAAAAACCTGCCCTCTGATGGGAAATCTGATCATTTCCAACCCTGGTGCTCTGTAGATATAAAAGAACTAATTAGACACAGGCCTTTTAATTTTGTCTGCAGACGTGATAAGGTTAAATCATGTCCTAGCAACACAGTATGAGATTAAAAAGATACAGAGATTTGCAAAGTAGTGAAATTTTATTTTCATGTAAAAGTGAAATATTGAGCGTAGAGTAAAAAAGAGAAAAAACTATTTACTGTGCTGTTCTCAAGTTAGTATTATTATTATAATTTCTTTTTTTAACATTGAGTCAAACACAGCCTCAGGGTAAACATTTTTTTTTACAGGAAATAATTATCAATAGCATAGCTGCATCATACATGATTTTCATAAGTCTCGTCTTGGATGTTCTTAAGTCTAAAGAAAGACTCAAGGAGCTATGTGAGTTTTAGAGAGGTGTGTGCTGCCACCACCATCAGATGATCGCATTTCTTTCCCATCTTATTTTCCCTCATGCCAGGCCAAGCAAATAAGCCATGTGACATGAAAGTAGTGGGGGGGCAGGGATTGCGTGGGCACAGCATTTCTGTCAAGGGCAGACGCAACTCAAAGAACATGCCCAATGCAGCCTCTGCTTGTCTGGGATTTGGGTGGTCCTCTTGACGTGAGAGTTTCTGTCAGGGCATAAAACTAGAGTATGCACAGAATGTGTGTGAGTGGGTGTATTTTAATGCACAACGCCAAGCATGATCTACTTTACACCACTATCTATTTAAAGAAAAAATACCTTCTGTCTTGACTTTATATATAATGGGAGGCAATCTATACTGTCGTGCCATATGTTTTGTATAGCATATACTTAGATTCACCGTTGCTTGGTGAAAACCTCACATCCTTAAAAAAGGTCATGCTTAGAAATCTGGAGAACCTAACCTTGTGTGCTGCACTGTTTTTTTCTTTATTCTTTGTTTGTAAATGTAATGTAAATGTAAATGTCCTGCCAATGCTGGTGTATTATCATGAGAAGAATTTCTGTCTGGAGTCCTCTAAAAGCAGTGTAATACTTTGTCGTCATTGTGCAAATTACAAATCCCTCCGTGTGGCTTGGATGTCCTCCCTGCATATATTGATGCCCTTCCACCCAAAGTCCACATTTTCAGCGTTGCTTCTTATTCCTTTTTGCTCAGAACCATTAAAAAACACACTACACGGGATTTAAAGACAATTATATAACAAAGTTGTTGCTGTATATTGCTGTATTTTAAAGCTTTAAAGCTTCTAAAGCATTACTATTAATATGGCATTACTAATGTGGCCAGAAATATATATATCCACACACAATGATGTCAGAGTACATCACTGCAACAAAAAGAAAAATTAAATTGGGTCAAGAAAGTCAAGAAAAGTCAACATTTGTGGGGGGGTGATGTTGCTGTGAATGTAAGTGATGGATATTGAGTGCAACATAAAACTAAATTAAATGTTTTGTTTTGTTAAATGCATATTTCTTCTCCTAGTGGAAGCTGAAAGCAACAACATGGCATCCCAGATCCCAGCACTCACTCAGTCCTATGCTCCAGGGACTGATAGTGTCTTTTCTGACCAGTCTGGCTTTTATTCTCTGGACACCAATGTGCCTGGACTCTCTAAAGTGATTCTCAACAAGCTCAACATGAAGGATTACAGTGAATACAGGTAAAAACTACTGATTATCTAGAGTAACTTGTTAATGTAGCATCCATATGTCCAATATCTATTTCTGCTTCAATGTCCATAATTGCACCAAACTCTGTACTCTATGTATCATGCTTGGAAAATTAACGTTATGATTTTAATAAGGGCTGCTGTTGAGGGAAGGACTAAAGGAATCTCATTCCGCAACTACAAGGAGATGTTTCAGAAGATGGAAGAGACCTTTAAATTCTGCACTGGCTGCAACAAACTGCCAGAACATCTCACCGAGGGAGAGACCCTAAAACGCTGTGTGAAGTGAGTGCAAAGCCACAACTTGTGTGATGAAAAAGGGGCTTGACAACAACCGCAGACACAACTAATGTGCTCACTTCAGTATGTGGTCCACAGTGTACAATATTATGAGATTAACACAGATTAACATTAAGAATCGTTGACAATGAGAATATTTTAAGCAACTGAAATCTACACTCTTCACTGCTGAGTGTTATCATCACTTGGTCAGAATGTTGTTTTGACATTGTTGCCCAATACCTGTCATGTGTGAAGCATTACCAGCTGCTGTTGTATCAGCAACAGAATGATAGGCCACCAAGGTGTGGACAGTTCCACAGAGGTGGACAGTGGCCAGTGGCAAATATAGCTAAGTCCCCTGACTGTGATTCATTTCTCTGCAACTCTGCAGTTTATTAAGAGCAGCTTAACATAGGTTATAATGTCACAGCACATAGTGTATTAGAAGGGGGGTATCGATAATAAGGAGCAGAACAGAGCATGCTGCATATTCACAAGTGTCCCATTGTTTTTGTGTCTCATTTTTCTTGTGGCTCCCTGCTTCTCTATTGCTCTTTTTAATTCTGTGTGTGTGTGTGTGGGGGTGTCTCTCTCTCTCTCTCTCTCTCTCTCTCTCTGTCACACACACATTCACTGACCTGCATGTTTATTCCCTTATAATTCCCAGCTGCTCCTAAAAAAGACTAGAAAAGACACTGAAGGAGACGAAAAGTTGCTGACAAGTAAAAACCTCAAGACATTTGTGGATTACAATCAATAGCCCAATAGTGTGTTTGTCTTTCAAACAAATTGTCATTCTGATTCATTTTGACCTATGTACTGTTATTAAATGTCTCTTCAGAGGTGACTTATACTGTACTTTCCAGGACATCTATTTTATAAGCATGTTTTGTTTATTCTGTCCATTTGCAAGCCTCTTTTGGAAGATTAGTATACCCTAAGTGCACTGTGACAGAACATACTGGCTGATAAATTATTTTATGTAAATGTGAGGATCTCGAAGGCTGCAAATGATTCCAAGGTAAAGTATTAAAGGTTCCCAAAGCAACAACTGTCACTGGCTGTCAGGCCTCTAATCCAACACATTACCTAACCCAAACTGTGCCACATCACAAAAGCCCACACACACTGCATACAGATAGGTCATTTAATTAATTCGTGCTATAACAGAGATTGTGCCAGTTGTTGTCTAAAACTGCACTGAATACATTTTGTCACTTAATTTGAATTCGCTACAGCATGAAAAGGTCAAAGATAAAAATGGCTTGTAGATGATACAGTTCGTGTATTGGTACTTTACAAGTAATGCGACCATTAAAGAATTTATTAGGGTCATCAGCAGATGGTTTTGCATAAAATGCCCATAGAACATAAACATAAGCAAAATGAAAATGCATTTTCTAACTTTTAGCCTTGGTATTTTGAGGTAAATGGTAAAATGAGCACGCTAATAAGTTGACATAACATACACAGCTATTATTGTAAGTAAGAATGTGCAGCACCTTAGTTTAGCATCTTATCATGCAAACTCTAACTAAAGATAGTGCTATGTCAAAGAGCAAATTATCACACACAAGAATTTATTTTCTTGGGCCTCGATTATCTACCAAGTTAGCAAAATCTGTATTCTTGATTCTTCAAGAAAAGTATCTTTCTTTCAAACTCATGTTGCTTTCCCCCTCGTCATTCTCTCATAGGTGCTTGAATGTATACTATTGCACCAAGGACTGTCAGAAAAAGGACTGGCCTCAGCATAAAAAAGTCTGCAAGACACTGCGCCTGGTGGCCATCGACAGACTAATGGAGTGGCTGATGTTCACTGGTGAGAGATAAAAAAATTTTAAATTAAAATCCCTTAATAGTTTGACTTCACCAAACAGAAATCACAATAATGAGATTGCATTTTTAAAGCTGAGCTGCATAAATGAAATGCCCGCCAGGCAAAAAAGTGACAGAAAGTGGAAATATTGTTGAATGTGTGTTACTGAAATTTTAATTAAAGTTTGTCAGCCTTTGAGTTTCTCTAAATTCTCTGCTTTTTACCATGTGCCAGACACAGTCAGTACTGATTATTATTCCACGCAGGAGACCTCCCATTCCCCACCCAGAAGTGGTCCAAGTCAGCTGCTGAGGTAAAGAGCTGGGATGACTGGCTGCCCATGCAGGGCGACCTTGCACCCCGTCTGGATGTCATTTTGTCTGGTGCTAACACAGTAGCCCTTTGGGAAAATGCAAACAGGCCACGACCAGATGACACTGACCTGCAACAGTCTTTATGGCGGATTCAAAGCGAGTTCCTCTCTCGAGTTCTTACGGTTGGGATGGCCATAAAACACTTTGGCCTGGATCCATATTCTAAACCCCTCACTATTCACTTAGCAGGGGCATCCCACAGTGAGACCATGGGAGCCAGATTGACAGACTATGATGAGCTGAACCACATGTTCCCTACACACCGGGGAATAGAGATAGTCATGGTGGGACCAGAAGTGGTGGCTGGCCCCATCGTGAGGCCTCCCCTCAGGGCGTTTGGCCCCAAGCAGAGGGTCTACATCAGTGCCTACAAGGACCTCTACCATCAGTTCTGGGAGGATGTTGTGGAAAAGGAGGAAGCAGCCAAGCCAGATCTGGTAGTTGGATTTCATCCTGGTATGTACACACAAGATCCTGCCAAGCGCGAACAAATAAACTACAGAACATGTGATGTTAAACACAAAAATGCTAAAAAAACAATAGAGTCTAAGTGGTCAGTTCTCCCTTTATGTGTGTCTGATATTTACCTCTTTCCGGGAACAGAGCAAGTAAGAGACATGTAACTCACCAGATATGACCTATTCATTAGTGCCAGACTTTTATTGGGGATTGGGTGATTAATGGGAACAGCTGGGAAAGAGTTTGGCTTCCGATTGCTGGACTCAGCATAATGTCAGTAAGCTGCCCCTTTGAAAGGGGAGTCTCAGTCCATCCCCTTGGATTCACTGTGGAGCACACTGCATGCCACATTCATGTACAAAATAATTTATTTAAAACAGCTTACCCCTTCCTGTCCTCTTTTCAGCTGGAGTACATGTGATGTTCTTGCCTAATAAACCAGTTTTTCTAAATTATGGATATAGCTAATACTTTTTTACAGTGCAAAACACATGTTAAACTGACACCCACTGTATCATTTTCACTCACCAGTTGTCCACCCTCACATAAACCAGCTCATTAAAGTGGCACTAATCCAGCACCCCTAAGCCCTTGAAGTGAATTTGCTCTCCAAACCTTAACCTGGGAAAAGACCAATAAAGCCGACTCTACCACGCCCATAACCCCTGGCTCAGTTATCACCGCAGGCTCCAATGAAGCTAAATATACAAGAATCAGTCATCCCGTGAATAAACCACCTGAGTGCCTGACTGCATTTCATACTGCAAAGCTGGCAGAGCACTGCATTATGACACTGTTTAAGTGATAAGGGAGCAGGCAGCATGACAAAAAGAATAAAAAAGGACTGTGTGTGTGTGCGTGTGCCACTGTCAAAGTCACACAGGAAAAGAGAATGAGTTGGAGGAAGACTACAAGACAGAAATGCCTAATAAACAGAAAAACAGGGAGGCACTGATCTTCGAGAAATAGAAATGGAAGGAGAGGAATGTTACTGTAGCTGTCAGCTCTCACATAGAGATACTGTAAATGTGAGGCAAGTAGATCATCCATATGAAGATAGACCACTGAACACAGGTGTTACAAAAACACGAACATCTAGATGGTTTTATATTATCCACTGAGTAAACTGTATAGTTAACAGTAACTTTATCCACCATATGGCCCACATTTGCATGGGTGCCAGGCAATTATTGCAGTCATTAACAGTCAGATAGTAGTGTCTCTTCTCACTTTAGCTCCTGAAAATGTCTCAACACTTACTCCGTGTTATGTTTTATCTTGGGATATTCACACCATGGCATTCATTATTCACAACAAAATCCTCTCAGCTGTATGAGTTTTCTGGAAAGATGTGTTCATGATATGATATGTGCTCCACACTTCTCTGTGCCGGTATACACACCACTACGTTACAGAATCCCTGAAACTTTTATAAATCCATATCTTCCATTCATATTTCGCATATGCATCCTTTTCTCCTAATGGTGATTGATTATTAATCCATGATTACATTAATCTCTTGGACAAACTAATATTGTGAGGCTTTTCAGCATTGGGAAATCTAGTTTTGTCTTGCTCAAGAACACTTAAGCTGGAAGGATTTATAGTATTTACTGCAATAGTGGCTTTAACCTTGTTCATCTGGAGAGCTATTCACCACACTGCCCTGCTGCTCAGAAAGAAATGTACTAAGGTGTAAAGCAGAGTCAAGGGAAATTGACATCTATCAACTATTTTGGACGCAGTTAAGTTAGAATAAGCTTTCTCTGATCCAGCTGTAGTTCCTAAATGACATCAGATTATCTGGAGCAAAATTGACTTTTTTTTACTGGTTTCCATTTAGGTTGGCAGTCAGGCTTATTTCATACATAAAATGAAAGTTTTCTTATGACTATGCCTACTGTAGGCCTTTTATATATTTATTGAATGTCTTATGTGTTTTTTAAAACAGGTTTCCATGCTAACCAGGGTCTCGTACAAGGCTGGTTGCCCACACTTCTGCTGCTCAGAGACTACAATATCCCCTCTTTCTTCACTATGTACAGGTTAGTCACTCTGCTGAGAAAAATCACCTGTTCCCAGAGGTGTTTAAAGTACACAAACACAAAGCCCAAGGAAATGTGCAAACACTTGCCTGGAAAAATACTAGTTACAAGCAGGAGTCTCTTTTTATTTCTACTCTAGTGAAAGAATGAGGTACAAGCTCTAAATGCTACAAAGATTAAAGTACTTAAACTTAGAATTTGATACTTTTCATAACTTAAATACAGAAGTCTAGTTCTGATTAGTTTGACAAATTCTTAATTGTAAAAATGCATTGCTACCTACAATCTGTGCAA
>OMLM01000013.1:32965-49011 GCA_900302695.1 Helostoma temminkii | reverse complement strand
CAATCTGTGCAACAAAAACTGTATTCAGTAAAGGTGGGGCTGATTTTAACTACCTTATGTAGTGACAGGAGGTCAATCCATAAATGATATGTTAGCATGTTTATTTTCAGAAGAATCTAAACATCTAAAAAGGAACAAGTAATTAATACTGTACACTAAATGTAATTAAGTAAAAGTACAATATTTTCATCTCATTTGAAGTGAAGAAAAAAGAAAAGCAACATGAAATAGAAAAACTTCAGTAAAGTACAATTAAAGTTACATAAATTTATATTTAAATACAGTACTTGAATAAATGTTCTTAGTCACTTACCACCACTCTGCATGTTTTACATTTTACAGCAGAATAATAAAATACCTTCCCCTTTTAGTAATAGTGAATATTTGAAATGATTTGTGTCTGAGCATCTATCAACTAGACTATCTGCTATTCAAAACTGAATGTTGTTCATCCGCATGTAATGTTTGGGCTCCTTATTCCTGCATGACATTAGTAGCACACCCTCAGTTTCAGCACAGTTATCATTGTCCGTGACACAGAACACTCCAATCATTCCACACTTCACACTCCTTCCCGCCGGTGCTGTTTGTACAAAGGCCAGGTTGAAGAAAAGATTTGTTTCTTCTGCTGTAGGAGCTCCACAAACTTTAACTAAAAACAAAGCTACTGATATTATTTTTCTTTTCTGTTGATGTGGTTCCTCAGCTATTTCTCTCAGTCTTTTCTCCTTTAAGTAGATGTTAAAAACATCAGTCATCAAGTGGACCATAGTGCTAAATGGTTATCTTTGTCCTCCCAGTGAGCTGGAGCTCAAGTACTCACTGCAGATCCTGCTGGAGTTGGAGATGCACATCAGGGACAGTGGATCCAACCCATTCACTTCACAAAAACCAGAGCAGGTCCAGGCATGTCCCAACAAACCCCCAGTCTACTGCAACTCCCACTACATCTGTTTCCAAGGACTGCTGCCACAAGAAGACTTTGGGGAGTCAAGTCCAGACAACTAAAAAATTGTTGTAAGGATATCAGAGCCTGTTAGGGCTCTCATAAGCCTGCATCTTTAAATATGGGATTTTCACAATAAGAGTTTGAGAATTCCTGGGGTTGTTGAAGACCTTCCTTAAGAGATGGATGCTGCTCAGCTGTGAAGACACTTTGCAAACATGGACAGTGAAACTTACATTTTCATATGTGGCCAAAAGCATTATTCAAAAAGTACCTTCATTGCTGCAATAGCATAATGAACACTGTCCTTTGAATTCTGATATTATAAATTAACGAGACATGGACACAGTCCACTCAAAGCTTATTTTGTAGGATGATGGCACCTCAGGGCACTAGTGGGGCACAAAGGTTTGTACTTTGTTGGTGCCCTGAGGTGACATGGCTGTTGGATACAGTGGGCGTACACATAATGAGACCAAAATTATTCATAATTCGAATGTTGTTGTCCTGCAGCTGTAGAAATATTCCCAAATCTCACAATAGCTGCATAAAAGAGAAAGAGAAAAGATCATCTGCATAATAATGTAACACATGATCTAACATAACGAAAAAATTGTACATTGTCGCAGATCCTGACTCATAAATCACAGTCTGTACTTTTTAAGATTCCAGAGTATTTCTTATTTGAAGCTGTTGCTGGACCTGTGGTGTGTTGATAGTGCATGGTCTGTTGTGATCAAAGCAGCATTTATTTGACATTTTATATTCAGCTGCAGTCAGGATGGATGATATTATATTAACAATACAAACACAGCGTGAACTACAGGCTTAGGTTATCTGGTAAGTAATAATTTCATGCGACATCTTAACAAAACAGAGCATTATATATTTCACTTATTGAAGGCCTACCACGGGAAAGTATTATATTACAAGTCATGGACAAATCACTTTGCCACTGTCACACCTATAGACATGCTACTTTTGTTCACAGTGATCTAAAATATACAAAATAATAAAAAATATTGTCACATGGGAAGAAGGGGTGTATTATGGACTGAAGCCTGTAAGAATTCTGCTTTGACAGTGTTTATCTGTAGCAATTAAAAAAGTGAATTGCTCTGTTTCTTGCTGGGTTAATAATAATTAATAATGCAGATTGACGCTGATGCTACAGTTTTAAGTATTGTTACATCTGAAATGTGTTTCTTGTTTTCATCAGAAGCAGAACTGATAAACAGCCTTTACAGTGTGATACTGACCTCTAGTGGATAAAGTGGTAAAAGAAAACACCAAAGGTATGTGTGCCTTCTGATTGATGGGGCTCAGGAACACTTGTAGTTTCATTCTTTGTCCTTGTGGGTCAGCTCTACAATTAATTTACAGAACCATTTTTTAATTTAAGCTGTGCAGTCAATCCTATCCTACAATAATGCATAGGTTTATTTTCTTGACATAAAAACCTGTATCTATGTATAGGTATTTAATTTCAATTCAAAATCCAAGTTTATTTGTATAGCGCCAAATCATAACAAAAGTCATCTCAAGGCACTTTAGAATGTAAGGTTTAAGACCTTTCAATACAGCTAAAATAAAAAGAAAACCCATCAAATCGCCTCTGAGCAAGCACTAGGCGAAAGTGGATAGGAAAAACTCCTGCAGAACCAGGCTCAAGGTAGGCAGCCAACCGGTTGGGGTGAGTGGAAAGAAAGAGAGAAAAGATCAACAGGTCTCACAACACACAACACAACACTTGAGAGGTAGAATGTGCCAGCAACTAAACACCTGAAATACACAGCTTCAAGGCAGAGGATACCTTCAGAAAGAGCGAGAGAGAGAGATACTCTCCTATGGTAATGGTGCTGTGCGAGTAGATGGAGAAAAGAGGCTCAGTGTGCTCAGTGTGTAGAGTGAGGTCCCCCAGCAGTCTAAATCTATAGCAGCATAACTAAGAGATGGTTCAGAGTCACCTGGACCAGCTCTAACTATGAGCTTTATCAAAAAGTAAAGTTTTAAGCCTAGTCTTAAAAGTAAAGAGGGTGTCTGCTTCTCAAAGGTGACTGGGAGCTGGTTCCACAGGAGAGGAGCTGGATAGCTAAAGGCTGTGCCTCCCATTCTACATTTGGAAACTCTGGGAACCGCAAGTAGACCTGCTCTCTAAGTGCTTTATATGTGAGGAACAGGATTTTAAATTCCAACCTAGATTTTACGGGGAGCGAATAGAGAGAAGCTAATGTTGGAAAAATATCATCTCTCTTACTAATTTCAGTGAGAATTCGCTATGAAGTAGTTTTTGTACTGACACATATGTGTGTATAGCTCTTGCGAAGTCAGGAATAGTCTGGAGTTGTCAGACCTTTCTAGAAGGCAAAGCACAGGTGCTATATCAGGCAGCCCCCAGCAGGCCACTTAGATAACAAACCAGAGAAGCAACAGAGGAAGCAAGACACAGGGAGTAGCTCCTGTGGTGACTAATTTACAAATGACTGAAACTGAAAGGTAAGTAGCTTTTACCCATGTCACTAACAGTTCCTGTATTTCAATGACAGAGAATATTTATGAATAGTCATGACAGTGTAACATTTGAATGGCATATTAAAGTACTAGGAAGCCACCACAGCCTGTATCATTACTTTCATTCAACCTGTTCCTGTACAGTCGCAGCAACTTTTTGTCTAAATTTTTACCATCTAGCTTTAGAACACTTGTGTGAAACATTTTTATATGTCTGAACTCATGATAAGTCTGAACACACAATCCTTCATTCCTCTCGTGCTCCAGCAGCACCTGTCTCAGTCTAAGAATAGAAGAGTACAGGCCCCAGTAGTCTGTTGGGGGGCAGCAGACCAGTTACAGTATTTTGTAATAATGACCATGTTTTCTCCAATTGGAATATTAGTGTGTAGTTTAACAATTGTTATTTTACTGTATTGTATTGTGATGTATTCTATAAACATGTATAATTGTGTTAGTAACATTTGCCTCTTCTCTTATAGGACTGTTTTGGAGGTTAAGGGTAAACCCATGGCCTTCCGTTCACAAAAAGACATGTTTGAAAAGATGGAGGAATCCTTTAAAATCTGTGCACACTGTGAGAAAAGGCCCCATCAGCTCTCAAACCCACACAGTCTAAAGCGTTGTACTAGGTAAAAAAAATTATTCAGTGAGTCCATGCTGCCAAAATATTGCTTAAAAAAAAAAAAAAAAAAAAAAAAGACAGGATATTAATCTAACTTTTTGTTGCCTCTTTGCACAGATGTCTACATGTTTATTACTGCTGTAAAGACTGTCAGAAGGAGGACTGGTCCAAACACAAGAGGTTCTGCTCACAGCTGCGTCTAGCTGCAATTGACAGAGTTGTGGAATGGCTTGTGTTTAAAGGTAAAAATGAACAAGTCTATATAAACTGTGAGAAAAGCCAAGAATTCCAAGAAAGAAATGGAGGAATTTGTAAGAAAAGATAGTTGCCAAAACTAACAAACTGTCTCTGTGTCTATGAAACTGCTAGACTAATGTGTTTTCCTGTTAACAGGAGACCTTCCATTCCCTACAGAAAAATGGTCCAAGCCTCAGTCAGAAATTAAAGGATGGGATGACTGGCTTGTGATGCAGGGAGATCTCACAACTCGCCTCAGTCCTATTTTAAATGGAACAAACATGAAAGACTTGTGGACCAATGCTGGCAGGCCTCGGCCTGACGACGAGGACGTAAAACAGTCTCTGTGGAGGGTCTGCAGTGAGTTCTTCTCCAGGCCGCTGACCATAGCCTGGGGAATGAGGTTGTTTGGCCTTACTCCTTATTCCAAACCTATTACTGTTCACCTGGTGGGAGCAGGTCATAGTGAGACACTGGCAGCTAGACTCACAGACTATGATGAGCTGAACAACATGTTTCCTGGACACCAGGGCATTGAGATAGTTATGGTTGGACCGGAGGTGGTGGACGGCCCCATTGTGAGGCCTCCTCTTAGAGGATTTGGGCCCAAACACAAGGTCTACATCAGTGCCTATAAAGGCCTCTACCACCAGTTCTGGGAGGAGCTGGTGGAGAAAGAGGAAGCAGCCAAGCCAGATCTGGTGATTGGATTCAATCCTGGTGAGAACAACCTTCCATTACACAAAAATATGGCTCACGTCTATACTGGAAAACTACAATTTGTGTATTGTATGCCTACATATACTAATCATTGTGGACACTTGTTTTTTTTTTTGTTTCGTCAAGGGTTTGATGCCAGTCAAGGTCTGGATGAGGGTTGGCTTCCAACACTTCTTCTCCTCAGGGATTATGATATTCCTTCACTTTTCACAGCTCTCAAGTGAGTGTTCATCAAAATTGAACCGTGACCTTCAATTACAAAAACAATCAAGCCCCTGATAAATACAGTACTAATTCAAACATCATAAATTATCTTGAAATCACTCAAATATTCACTTCATATTACTGTGTTTAAACATGTTGTACTGCTTTATTTCTAATCTAGCAATCAATTATCTGATAAGGGATTTTATTTTTAAACTTTGCCATGCATTGTTAGTTTACCCCTCAGTTTATAAGCCCTTCATTTGATTTAATAGTGAGTAGTACATAGAGTGGCACACTGACATTATTTGAATTGCATTACTGTACTGTGTAGACAGACTCTAATGTCTGATGAATGTGGCATCTCCATTATTAACCAAGCTCACTATATATTTTAATATACACTATATATAAAACATATTAATCACTGCATTTGTGTGATGGCTACTGATGCCTCTTGTTCTCTCATCCACAGTGAGACCGAGATGACCTACTCCTTGCAGATCCTGTTAGAGTTGGAGATGGACATGAAGGGAAGTGGAGCCAACCCCTTTGCCTCACTGAAACCAGAAGTGGTGGGTTCTAGTTCCAACAAGCCTCCTGTCTACTGCAACTCCCATTACTTCTGTTTTCAGGGTTTACTGGAGACTGTGGAGTTTGAGGAACCAGAGGAAGCTTGATGAAGTGTCACAGTGCACACACAGTGCAATTGGAATTTTTCTCAGAGTTTTTGGACTATAAAGCATTGTTTTTGTATGCCTGTATTTTATTATAATGTTCTGAACACATTGTTATTGTAAAAGTTTGGGCCATTTTACATCTATGTCATTATAATCCACTGTCTTAGTTTTATGGCATAGTTGTGAGATTTGAATATACTGTCTCTGAACTACTCTGTTAGTAGAGAGATAATAAAACTTTGTATCCACTGATGTTAGACTCACAGTTAAAATATTCAACGGACAAAACGGACTGAACATGGGGAACACTTCAGTCCTGGTCATTTCAATTTGACATGTACAAGTTTTAATTACGAGGTTACTTTATTTATACGTTTTGAGAATTGAATGTAGACAAAAAATATGACATAGCCAAAACATATTTATATTATAACATCATAACTTTGTCAGACAGATGTAATATTATGTATATCTGCTGACAATTAAATGTTTTCCTCTGTAACACATCAGACAAATGATCACATAAGCAAATCAGAGTTTAATCTCTAAGTACATGTCTACCTGTCATGTCTACCTTTCTAGTGGGATTTAAAAGATAAAACCAGGTCAACAATATAAATGACAAAGTTAACAATGGCTCCAATAGTAACAGTGTTAAGGTCAACATAGGAACATTTTATACAGATGTATGGATTGTACCAATAGCGTTTGTAACCAAAAACAGCCCAGAGGATGATAGCAAGCAGGTACAACAGCACTGCCACAATGTTGAACACAAACTCCAACTTACTAATTCCAAATGAGAGTAGACACTGCAGTAGTTTCAGCAGATTGAGCACTATAATAACCACAGTAACCAGGAGGCAAACGGCAAACACAATGATGCTGCAGATAATCCCAATAGGATGGTAGGCCCATTCACCATTTATCAAGTGGTCGGCGGCAGCAGCGAGAATAATACAAGCTATGAAAGCTTCACTCTGGCGAAGAATCCCTCTAAGGCTGGACAGGTATCCACTTGGAAATGCCAGTTTTTGCTTTACAGCGTCAAACACGAAGACAACAGTGGCAACCAGGGAGAAGATGAAACACAGGATGTTGACAATGCACGAGAGGCAGACAAAAACACCTGCAAAAATGAATGTGGCAGAGATGATTGTCACAGCACATAGGATGGTCAACCCACAGGTCAGGTCAGCCCAGTTGGGAAGGAATGCAGCCAGCAGGATGTGCCACATGTTGGCCTCCACTACGATCAGGACCAGGGGCACTATGATGCAGAAAACCCAAACAAATTCACACCAGACACCCCACGGACTCACCATGCGGCCTCTGCAAATAACAATGATGAAAGGTAAAAAGCTGAAGATTATTTCCAGGAGGCGTAAAATGCCCTGTAAACTGCTGAATGGGCCAAACATGATGTCCAAAAACAGATCCCGATGTCAAAAAGTAGTAGGCAAATCCTCTTTTTGTGCTTGTACTGCAGGTGAGCTGTGCTTGTTGCCACCTCATCAGCACCACAGAATGAGCGCTTCCTTGTAACGGCTGCTCTGTTCTGATGTTGTCATGTGTTTGTGGTAGGCACACATCACTTGTATTCAAATGTTTTTGCATTTTTTTAATATATATTTTTGCTTATCTTGTGAGTTTTTTTCTGCAGCTCATACACTTTATACCTTTATGCTCAACCTTAATGGAGTTGAGGTAATGGACTTGTACTTTCAGCTTAATTTTAAAAGGTTTAACAAAAAAATGGTAGTTCAATTGTATTTGGGAAAAGTGACATAATAGTAAATATAACCATAACTTTTAATAGTTGTATGGAAATCATTTGCAGTCAATGATTGCCTGAAGTCTGGAGTCCACGGACATCACCAAATTCTGAGTTTCCTCCCTGGAGATACTTTGCCAGTCCTTCACTGCAGCCATCTTCAGTTGCTGCTTGTTTGTGGGTCTTTCTACCTTCAGTTACTGACAAGCTGCTCTATTGAGATCAGTCTGTTGAGATCAGTCAACTGACTTGGCCATTGAAGAATATTCCACTTCTTTGCCTTCCAAACGCTTCACTGACAGTTATAGATGCCCATGCCATAACACTTTCTTCACCATACATTTATTTTCCCATCATTCTGGTACAAGCTAATCTGGGTGTCATCTGTCCAAAAAATGTTATCTGGCTAATCTGGTTTTCCTGTTCTTTAATGTTACCAGTGGTTTGTACCATGTTGTAAACCCTCTGTATTTACTGTACATTCATGAAGGTGGCTCTTGATTTTAGATTTTATTGATGTTATGCCTACTTTCTCCAGCTTGTTCTTGACTTGAAGTGGTTTTTCTTCACCAAGGGAAGGCTTCTGCTCTTATTCGCTTTAGTTGTCTTCCGTGGTCTTCCAGGCCTTTCAGTATTTTTGTGCTCACCAGTGTTTCCTTTCTCTTTAAGAATGTAAATTGTTAATGTGGCCACATCTAAGGTTTTTGTTGTGTTTCATATTAACTTAAGTCAAATAGCTGCCAAATGCCAACTAAATGTCTGATATCAACTCCTGACCTTTTATCTACTTCATTTATTTCTCTGTCTGTCTATTAAGCCCCTGAAAATGGAAGTACTCAGCCTAAAATCACCATACATCTTGATTGTGATAGTGTATAAAGGCTAAATCATGGAAATACTGTCACTTCCCAAATACTTCTGGACCTAACTGTGTATATTTATTTTGGCTTATTCAAGTTAGTCAGAATTATTAAAAATCCACCATCAGTAAGAAGAACAGGATTAATAAGAATAGGAATTCTATTCTACTGTAAAATCACTATGACCAAGATGAATATCTTATATCTATCCTCTCTTTTCATCTATCTGTGCTCTTGTTATGTGCCTTTAATATAGACTCATAACATGTTATGTGTAAAAGTGTACTTGCTTAATGCTCACATGAATAGTAATAGACACACAACCTCTCTTTTACAAACACATATTCATCGTTGTCACTATAATTTTATACATTTCATCTACAAAAATTAAGTCATGAATCTGTTTTTAGCGTTTTATTTTCATTGCACACCACAGACCTTTGGTATTCTGAACTTCATCTGTGTTTCTGGTCGATAGATGACAGGAAACACAGGTGTGTTCTCAAACATAATGAAAGTTATACATTTCCTAACATTTATTGTTAGCCACATATATTCATATTTCAAAGGTACTCTAAATACATAAAAACACATTTGAAAGTATACAAATGCATAGTGGAAAATTACACATAGAATTGATGTGTACTCTTTGGTTTAAATGTTTGGTTTCAACAAAATTGTACTCATTGTTCATGCAGAGTGATATGCAGAAAATAAAAAAACAAAAGAGCATGGTCGATCACATACGTTCTGTAATGTGAGCATGTGTTGAACCTGCCCGTGTTTGAGATATGACACAATGTTGATAAACTTTTAGCTCTAGCGTCTGGTCCTAAACTAGAGCTGAAATATTGAAATATATTTTAATCTATAAACATTTAATTAGTTATAAACCTCTAAAAACCTTAACTCATATAAACTGTACATGTGAAGTATTTAAATTTTGTTTGTTGATTTTAAATCAGCATGAATTAAATTACAAATAGTTGTACAGTTGCAGTTAAAGTTTTAAAGTTTGGGATAAATAACAGGACGTTTATGTGCTTTTGAAACCACAAATACCGAGCAAGGTAAAAATGAGGTCCAATGTGAAAAGAATCAGATTTACATAGGTCATAAATGTAACAATGAACTGGATCGCCCAGATACAGTAGCTGGGTGGGCAGTCATTGGGACGAGGGTTGTTTCTGAATGTAAAAATAGGCCACACAATAGCAGCAAATATGTACAACACAACAGAGATCACCAGGAATATAAACACAAACCTGTCTAAGTTAAATGGCAAACATTTCTTCAGCTTTTTTAAGATGTTGGTGGCTATGATTAAAGGGAGAATGGGGAAAGGAATAGCGTATGCTATAATACACACAATCAGGGCTGGTTTGTCTCTGTATCCAGTCAGTGATATAAAAATGATGCAGCTCACAAAAGCCTCCATCACCTTCCAGAATCCAGGCAGAGCTGCCAGGTAGCTCCCCTTCTTCTTGTCCATAAATTTATCCTTCACTACTTCAAGTGCATAAACAAAACCGGTCAAAAAAGCAAATAGACTCACTATCAATCCATAAATGCATTTCCAGCAAGCATAGAAGTTGGCGTAGGTAATAGCGACAGAGATCGTCATGAGTGTCGAAGACATTGCCATCCCTGTGGTGAAGTCAGACCAGTCCATACAAAACATATTGAGGATGATATCAAGCTTGAACATCTCAATGATGGTGATGAAAAGGGTTATGATGGGACAGAAAGCCCAGGTGAACATGGCGTAGACCCAGTAAGTGTGGCTGCTCCCTCCTCGAAAGGCACCCAGGACAAAGGTGACCAAAGACAGAATGATCTGAGCCATGTGCAGGCCTCCTCTTCCAGATAACAGAGTAGAAGGAGTAAACACTGCCTTGGACAGTGTGTCCTTAACATCATCGATTATTCCCATCCCTCTTAAAAGTGCTGAAGAACAGCTGAGATATGTTTGTGATGCGTGTCCTTCCAGGCAGCTGCTGCAAATTGAATAAGTATTTTATGTGTCTCCTTTCCATACAGCCCTTTGTGGTTTGCATAATACTCATGAAGCTGAAGGCATGTAGTGATAAATGTGTGCTGCAGCAGATGAGAAATAACTGATATGCTCTACTGTGTCACATCCCTGACTGTGTGTGTCACTATTTGTACAGGGATGCCTTTACAGAAAAAAGTGGGGGTCCGAAAGTCCGCACACACACACACACACACACACACACAAAAACAAACAAACACATTTTATATTTCGACATAAACGTTTGGTAAAGTAAAATGAATAAATATGTAGACTGCACTATTCAGAGTCTTATAGCAACTCAACAATCAAACTGAATAAAAGCTATGCCACTGAGTATCTTAATTTCTTTGTACAAAAGATGAGACCTGTTGAGTTTGAGCCCTCCCATTAGATCTTATGTTCAGGTGACATCAGGGCTGTAGCTCTTCAGTTTATTTTTGGTTTGGACTCGCTTTTTGACTCAGACTTGTCTCTGACTAGCCCACTGAACTTGCTAAATGTTTTGGGGCTTAAATTAGTCTTCCCTGATTTACTTTAAGGTGAAAAAAGCTCTGTTTGTATTTAAAGGATGGCTTAAGGACAAAGAAGTCCCATCAGCTGCCTAGAGAGGAAAAGAAAAACTTTCTGCACGGACATAATTATTTGTAACACCGGTTAAAGCAAACCGTGTTGAGCTCTGTTTACTACATCCACGGTTAGGTGTTCCTCTCGCGTTTCATGAACAAATGTAATATAGATTCACTTAAAACACAAAGACTTTCCCAAGTTGTTAACGATAAGTTTGACACGATTTTTTTGCGGTAGGTCAGTTTGTTGTGCAGTTGTCGCTTGTTTCTGGGGAAGGTAAATAGAGAGCACATACAGGAAGTTGTTGTCAAGTGTCAGTAGCACTTCTAGCATTAAACAGTTCAGATGATGTTACTTTTCTTCTTTGAAACATAGACGTTAAAAAAAAACTCTGGAGGAAGCCGTCGCCTTGTTGGAACTATATTTATTTGTAATGATAATTTCACTTTCCTGGGCAATTTATTTTATATTCGTGTCGAAGCCACTGTCTGGGAAGAATTAGCTAGCATAACGTTAGCAACGATGGGTCTATGACACTGACTGCACCAGAAGAGTGTGACTGAACTGCACCAATCGTTTAGCAATAGTGACAGAGTAAAGAGGCCAAATGGATTTCTCTAAATTTCTTGACGACGATTTCGATGTGAAAGACTGGGTGAACGGCGCCTTCAAGGTGGTGCAGAAGGACTCGCCGGGGAAAGCTGACACTCACGCAGCCACACTGGTCATGAAACTGCAGCTGTTTATCCAGGAAGTCAACAATGCAATTGAGGGTGTGTAGTTTAAGAAAACAAATGTTCTTTACATTATAACGCCATGTTGGCATGTTATAAGCTGCCACTTAATTAGATGTAACTAGCTAAAGCAAATACAGGCTAAAAAAATATTTTCATTATCTTTATTAATTGGAAGACTGTTGTATTTCTATGCGCAGAGAGCAGTAATCAGGCTCTCCAGAACATGCCTAGAGTGCTGCGAGATGTGGAGGCTGTGAAACAGGAGGCTTCTTTCCTGAAGGAGCAAATGGTCCTGGTCAAAGAGGATATCAAGAAGTTTGAACAGGACACTGTGCAGTCAATGCAGGTGTGTGAGCATTTCCATTGTTGCAACTTTGCCATATAGTTGATGTTAGCTAATGTTATGTCAGTAAAGTAATTTCTTGTGTGGTTCCTACTCACCAGGTCCTTGTGGAGATAGATCAAGTGAAGAGCCGCATGCAGCAGGCAGCTGAAGCTCTGCAGGAAGCAGATAAATGGAGCACGCTGAGTGCAGACATTGAGGAGACCTTTAAAACACAGGTTCATACAACATTATTGCATGATTGCATGTGGTTTTTTTGGCTCTTTCTGAAGTTTTGTTTCTGGCAACTACCCATCCTGTCCATGAATACAGTGTCTTAATGTTCTCAAAATTAAAATCATAAAAAAAGCTATGTATGTACATAAGAGAAAGAGTTCTAACTCAATTATAGTAAGTATTTAGCACAAACATTTTCACAAAATTCACCTGAGATCAAATCCTTTTCTTATGCCGTTGATGTGAATGTATTTAGTTTGCAAAAAGAAATTAAAATATTGTATTTCTCATTAATAACTTCCACAATGTAAAACAATCGAGTTTAAAACATTACAGCATCACTTAGCCAACATTAACCTTGAGTATACTTTCTGTTTTCTAGGATCTTGCATTGATCTCATCCAAGTTGACCAGCATGCAGCACAGCCTGGCGATGCTGGTGGACACACCAGACTACTCTGAAAAGTGTGTTCACCTGGAGGCTCTGAAAAACAGACTGGAGGCCCTGGCCAGCCCACAGATAGTGGCAACCTTTAATTCCATGTCTATTGGTAAAACTCTTGAATGTAGTCCAACATCAGTTTTTTGTTTACAGTAGTTCACTTACACTATACACTAAGTATACGCCTGTGTCATGTTTTTTCTCTGTAGATCAAGCCAAGTTGTTTGTGAAAGTTTTCACAGAGATAGATAGAATGCCACAGCTTCTTGCCTACTACTATAAATGTCACAAGGTAGGTGTGACTGAATTCCTGAATTAACTGAATTAAAATATATATATTTTGCCTAATATCCTTTTAATGTATCAATAAATGTCTGTTTTTGCCTGTCCAGGGCCAGTTGGTGAGCATGTGGCAGGATCTCTCTCAGAGCGAGCTCAGTCTAAACCAACAGTTGTCTGAATTCTACGACACCTTGCTCTCCACATGGCACGATCAGCTTCAGTGGAGCAGCCAGGTCAGATAAACAACAGTACTGAGATACAGTAGATACTGAACTTCTGTGACAAGTTTCTGTAATGTTAATACTTTTTGACTGACATATTGTTTACAGTATGTACTGTAATAGGAGCAGTTTTTGCAGTCCACAACTGCTTTCAGTCAAAATGTTTTTTGTTGTAACGATACCTCAACTGTAACACCCAACAGGTGTTCAGAAACCCATATGAGGTGGTGACAGTGTTGCTGATCCAGACTATGGGGGCCATGGTGCCATCCATCCCTGTGTGCCTGAGCACAGCCATGGAACGGGCAGCTCAAGAGCAACGTCTCAATACCCTGCTGGAGCTCCATAACACTGTGTCCACCTTTGGACACAGCCTGGAGGCCGCCATGCTGCCACACTTGGGTTCGTATAACACCAAATATGAAAAAAGCCAAGTTGTTTTAGATTGTAGATGTGGTGAGTTAGATCCTTACATCTGTACTAATTCTCCAGGTGAAAATAAACTGCTGAAGGTGAATGAACTGGTCTGTGCTCTGTACGACCCCTATAAATCTTACCTACTACAGTATGGAGATCTGGAGGAAACTCACCTCCTCATCCAGATCAGTGCTGTACCTTTGGTAAAACACCCCACACACTTCCGCACACACGCATAAAATGATATATTTATTTCAATGTTATTTTGCCTGATTCATTTTTTTTTTCTCGCATATTTGTCTTTGTGCCGTCTTTGTATTTCATACTCTCCATATTATCTCCACTATTTAGGAACACGGGGAAATAATTGATTGTGTGGAGGAGTTGAGCCACTCTGTTGGCAAGTTGTTTGGCCTCGCCAGTGCTGCTGTGGAACGCTGTGTCAAACTGACTGATGGACTGGCTGTGTGTGGCCTCCTTAAAGCTCTCAAAGCTCTCTTCACCAAGTAAGTCTCTTTTCCCTACAAATACAATCATAAGCCACATACAGTGTTTTAACAGCATTGCTTTAATTCATATAATACATCTACTTTTAGTTTGAATGTGGTTGCACTGATTTAACACTTTGCATCATCTAGGTATGTGTCAGACTTCTCCATCACACTTCAGTCAATCAGGAAGAAGTGTAAACTGGAGGACACGATGAGTTCATCTGGTTTCCAAGAGGACTGGACAGCTTTCCAGAACTCAGTCAGGTAAAGGTCTTTTACATTTGAAGGAATTTCACTGTAAGACAATGTTTACATCAAAATATATAAATGTATATATGTATATGTAAACTCTGCATTGTACTTTGCAGGATTATTGCTACATGTGGAGAGTTACTTAGACAGTGTGGAGCTTTTGAGCAGCAGCTGTCAAACAAGTGAGACAAATGTTTACACGGTGAAACTGATATAACTTAAATAAGAGAATGCACACTGCTGACAAGGCACAATCTGAGTTTTAAGGAATTGCATTGTGATCAATCCTTTCCATAGGATCCTGGGCACAGCAGGTAAGTACTTGTCAGATTCGTACAGCCCACGCAGTCTGGCAGGCATCCAGGAGGCCACCTCCACGGAGAGGAAGAGTGCCACCAAGAACCCCTGGCAGGAATACAACTACCTTCAGAGAGGAAATATGGCTGAATACAACAGCCTGATGGAAGTGTTATACTCATTAAAGGTATGGAAACATGATGTCAGTATTACACTTGTTATTTCTTCTGACGAGAAACAATTTGTTTTACTTTTGCACATGATCATTTAGTTTCTTAATGACCCTCTCCAGACATTTTAACTAATTCCCGTTCACTTGCAGGAGAAGGGCACAGGCAACTCCAGCCTGTTAGCTGAGCCCAGAGCAGCTCTGACCAGACTCAACCAGCAGGCCAACCAGCTAGCCTTTGACTCTGTCTTTCTGCAGATCAAACACCAGCTCTGCCTCGTCTCCAAGATGGAGGTGATTAAGTGTCAAGTTTCTAGATTATTTGATTTTAGGTAGCAATAGATAGGATTTGAGTGCATCCCCTTCACACCGTCTGGATTGTATGTCTGCATTTGACTGTTAGATGTACTGTATCTGTTTTATTCTCAATCTACTGTGTGGTTTATGCTCCCTGTTTATGTTCAGAGTAAAGAAGCACCTGGTTTTGGAGAGAGCTACGCAGAGGACCTGCCTACTTTCAGCCTGTCACCACAAGAATACATTACAAATGTTAGTCAGGTTTGACTTGAACATATGTTATGTGATTAATTCAATTAAACTAAATTATAGTTGAAAGGATAAATTAATACAATAAATCTTACTTATAAGTCAAACTACTGGTCTTGTACATATACAACTAACACAGATACAATGCATTTGATATAGTAACTTCCTGACATTGAAATGCACCAAACTACATGACTTTGTGTTTTCCCTATTGTAGATAGGGCAGTACCTGATGTCTCTGCCTCTACACTTGGAGCCATTTGTAACACAAGAGGACCCAGCACTTGAAATGGCCTTACATGCTGGGAAACTGCCTTTTCCTCCTGAGCAAGGTTACTGACCATCAGCCTCAATTCTTTTTTTAAGTTGAGCTCTCCACGTGAATTTCTAAGTTCCCTGTCTTTTGTGCTTATTTTCTTCCCAACAACTTTTCCTCTTCTGCTCTGAAACCTTACATCTCTGCATATCAGTTCT
>OMLM01000013.1:4612-32945 GCA_900302695.1 Helostoma temminkii | reverse complement strand
ATATCAGTTCTCTTAAATAATTTTTTCTCAAGATTCAGAGCCGGGAACAGAGGCAACACAAACTAGTAAAAAATATGATGTGCAGTGTAAACATGAGCACATAAAAATGTCATTGTGAGGAAATCTTCATTAAAAATTTTAAGTAAAGTAATTTTGTCAAATTTTACTCCGTGCACAAAGGCAGCTTAGGTTACGTTGCACTATTTTTCTCATCGTTTTTCCCCTGACAACCCAGCCTGTCTACACACGTCTCTGCCTATGTCACTGTCCTGTCACTGTCCTCACATAACTAATTCTTGTTTCCTTTGTACTCTCAACACACTTTTGACATTACATTCCCTGTATCTCAGGTGATGACCTTCCTGAGCTGGACAACACAGCAGACTACTGGCTGGGCTCCATTGCTCGGGCAACCATGCAGACCTATTGTGATGCCATTCTGCTCATCCCCCATCTGAGCGCCCATTCCACTAAACAGCTCGCAACAGACATCGGTAGTGATTTACAATTACTTTGTTATTGCTAGTGACAGGAAACTGAAGGAAATAACATTTTGCCTTACAGGTAAGTTGGTGTGTATGTTGACAGCTTTTGTCCATGTTCCACAGACTATCTGAGTAATGTGATGGATGCTCTGGGCCTGCAGCCCTCCCGCACCCTGCAGCACATTGTCACCCTGCTGAGGGCCAAACCAGAAGAATATAGACAGACTGCCAAACTGCTCCCTCGCCGACTGGCCTCCACCATTGCTGCCCTCCGGTGTATTGACTACTAACATCATGTGAGAAGAAGATGGACTCTATGGGTGCAGCGATTACTGGAGCAGCACTGGAGACTGTTTTTTGACAAAACGAAGAATATGATCTGAGTTATAGCTTGTGGGTTACAGTCCCTTGGGGTGGCTGCATTTTAAGATTGTATTCAGGTGTGAATTGGAATGGGATTTATGGGAATGGGTGGTTCAGACTTTTTATACTGTTATTTATGTTGAACTAAGTGACTTTTTATGTCTCATCAGTGTAATTAATACCTAGTCAAATCAAGAGGTGACGGTGTCTTGACTATACTTCTTTAGTTTCTGCATTTATAAGCCACTAAAACGTGAGGAAGTCACAGAAGGTCCATCAGATGTGTGAGAGCATTTGAAATTTAACTGATATATTTGTTGTTAATACTGTCATACAATTATCTGTATTAATAAATTATATTCTGATAATATTTCTTATAGGAGCTGTACTGTTTTCAGTCAGTTGAGCTGTTAGTTCATTGGTGGGTTTATAATTCCGTTGTGGTTCAGCTGTCTGTGTGCCCAATGTGTAAAGTGTCTCATTTTACAGTTTTCTGTTCTTTACCAATGTTGGATGTGTTGGCACCCTCAAGATATGAAAATTGAGATGTCTGTCACAGTCAGTTCTCAGGGGGTACATGCAGAAATACAAGACACACAGGTAAGACTTCAGTTTCAGAGGAATAAAGCATGGTTTTGGAAACCTGATCAATTTTCATACTGATGGAAGTGACAAGTTTAGGTGTTTGATCTTATTTTGCATAAATGTCATAGATCCTTCCAGCCTCTCGACTGCAAACACCCACAGTAGTTCTTTCTTTTATATCATGCTTAATCAGTTAATAATTAATAAATAATGTAAATATTTTTTAATTACTCACATTTACAAGTTAACTTTAAATGCAGGACAAAAAAATCAAATTAGACTTAAAGCAGCCTATACATTACTACCTCCATGCTACTGCAGGACCATCTGATGCCTGAACTATAAGATGACCTTAGTGGACTTACAGGTCTGAGTTCTATAATATTTAATCTACGCTTCTAAAACTGTATCATAGTGTTTGCGCATTTATTTTCCCACGACGACGCATTATTGCCATTGCTGCCCGACTGGCGGTCATCAGTGTCCATTCTGTGCAGAGATGGAGCATCATCCAGCATCACATGCCGCTGTACCTGCTCTCCTCCAACATGGACCAGTGTTTGGCCCTGACGTCAGCCGTTACCGCCCTGCCTGCAGTATCGGTGCCTACAGATGATGATGGAGACGGGAGAAGCGGCCTCGCCATGAATCTCATCCGCAGGGGGAATTAAGGCGCACGAACACTGAGACAACTATCGAGAAACTTCCGGATGGGGACACAGAAACGGGCATCCTTTACATCTGGCACACAAACAGATGCTCCGCAGCAGCCGAACGCGAGGTAGCGACGGGCTGCGCCGCTCCGGTCGGAGGGTTCCTCAGTTTGGCAGAGCTCCTGCGAGCGCGCCCACTGTGGAGGTGATTTGGTAAAGACAGGGCGAATATCAGCATCCCGTCAGTTTTCAACATCGCCGTGGATTTGATGACCAGAGGTGCGGGAATACTTTTAAAAGGGTGGAGCTGCGGTTTCTTTAATAAATGATGAGGAATTCCGCTCGTCATTCTCAGGCTAATTGTGAAAGGTTGGTTTGATGTTTATTCCGGACAGACATTGTGTCCACCGATAGTCAGTCACAGCCTTGTTTTTGTGCTACACAGTAACACAGGTGATGTTTTTCCGCCGGACAGACTGCTAGAGATGATGGCTGCTGGCTGGAGCGGGACTACCCCAGGCATTCGTGCAAAGCGCCCTGACGGTGGCTCTCCATGGAGGCTGTTTATGCAATCCGACGCAGTGTTGCAAGTGGGCTGATTTTCTGCTACCCCTCTGTCTGCACATGATATGATCCCCAGAACTGCCAGGCCTTTATGTTTCTGTGAAATATGCCCGGGCCTTGTGTAAAACATCATAAAGTGAAGGAGCTGCCACTGCATGGGGGTCAGGCGGTGCTCTGAACAGGGGGGGCCTCTGTGGAATTAAGGAGTAAAAAAGCGGAGGAAGCCACACTGACCATGTCGAAAGTTGTCAGTAACAAGGAGAAGAAATCCTTCAGCAAAAAGCTCTTCCGGAGGAGCTCGGTCCGGTCCGTGGGGAGCTTTATGAACAGAGTTCTCCGGACCCTTTCGACTCTGTCTCATTTCGGCACAGACGAGCAGGCCGCCGAGGATGAGAAGGACGACGCAACTTTGGTCGCGAACACCACCGGAGGCTCAGTCCAGTCCGACGACAGCGACTGCGGAGGGTTTCTTTTCGGGGACAAGGTGCCGGGTGTCACCGGACTGAAGAACCACGGGAACACCTGCTTCATGAACGCTATCCTACAGTGCCTGAGCAACACGGAGCTCTTTGCTGAGTATCTGGCTTTGGAGCAGTTCAAAGGAGGAGAGACGACCAGCAACAACGACAAAGCCAAATCTAACGGGGTGCTGGTGCAGAAGAAGGGGATTCAGCAGCAGGAGGCAGGGGAGGTGACGGAGCAGCTGTCCGGCCTGGTTCGGGCTCTGTGGACCTTTGAGTACACACCTCAGCACAGCAGAGACTTCAAGGTAGGTGCAACACATGGAGTCTCATCAGATGTTCAATAAAAGTAATATAACAGAAATGCATAATATGCATTAAAACGCATGATTGTTCTTCTTGTCATGTCACACCTGTGTTCTGTAAATACTCACATCAAACACCAGTTCATGTTCATGTCATTACAGCAATTAGCATGAGTGTGACTTTATCTGATAGGAGAGCTGATGTTTCACTATGAAGTGCACAATCACAACTTACAGGAACAGTGCTATTATTGTTTATGTGATATTAGAGTTTACAAGCAGTATCTTTATAGGAGAATAAATCCTAATGAAACAGGCAAAGTTCCTAGAATAAAAATAACTTTTTTTAAAGACTCAGCTGAGTCTTTGAACTGATTAAAACTCATTAGATTTAAACTTGATGTTCAGCCCCACACTCATCAGCTTTCGATCTAGGCTGCTTTTTCATCGTTTCACCTCTTCAACTTGTATTCCAGCACTGAGAAGTTTCCGTCACAGTCACAAAGGTTTTGTTCCGTCACATTTTTAGTTGCGTCTTTTTCTGTCTGATAACCTATTTTCTTCTTCCAAAAGTTCAAAATGCACAACAGAGAGGAACTAAATAGAACACAGCCATAACAACACATTGCTTATTCCTGACAGTGTTACTATTTCTGGCCATTTTTTTTCTACCTTGGTTG
The DNA here is from genome assembly GCA_900302695.1 of Helostoma temminkii. Taxonomy (NCBI): domain Eukaryota; kingdom Metazoa; phylum Chordata; class Actinopteri; order Anabantiformes; family Helostomatidae; genus Helostoma; species Helostoma temminkii. Next base: position 28,849 of record OMLM01000013.1, on the reverse strand, counting down.
CCAGCCAGCGTACAAACTGTCTGATTGGATATAGATTATTCTCTTCAGTGTTGGAGGCCTTGAATATGTTTTACTCAGCAGAGAAATGAAGTGCAACCCAGAGCCATCGGGCTCTGCTATGGAGAATGATAAACTGGGAATCCTGTCAGTACATCTGACAACTATGCTGATGCATTATCTTTTTGATAGTTATGCAAATCTGCTAATGCCAAACTTTTATTAGCTTCATTCTTTAGATGCTGGAAAGGTTAGTAGAAATGACCCGTCCCTTCCTATATCTGAAAAAAATTATATTTGCATAAACTGTTTCCTGAACAGGCTGGTAAAATTTAAATGTTGTTCTTCAATTCTTATTTCGCAACCTTAAGTATTGCTAGTTGCTCCTTAGCGAAGCATGCTGTTTTCATTAGTGTACATTACAGCTCAGCATGCACACATGACTGTTGTGTGCCTCTTGTCTCAGACCACAATCGCAAAGCACTTAAGGATCATTAGGAACACTTCCGTAATAATAACACAGGGGAAATGTCTATTGTGACTCAGAACACATTTTCTCTCCAAAGCATTTGGTTTGAGGACACCATCCAAAATGCATAAGACCATGAGCTACACAGACACTCGCAGATGATGACTCACTAGTTGTTGAAAGAAATAATTAATTTCACGATGTAAATGATGGTGAAACAAATCCAACAAATGATGGTGGTGTGTAGACAACACAATATTTTTAATAAAATCATTATTTTAAATATATTTTGTTTGGTTGTGTGTATCACACATTTGAATGTTAATATAATGTGTTTATTCCCAAACGGTTGCTGTTCAAGAATATCAATCAATATATGTGTGCTGGTGCATGGAGTAGAAAAGTAACTCCCTCCATGTTCTTCTAATATTTCAAAAGAAATATAAAACAATTTTTTTTAAGCTAAAAATAGTTTCATTATGGTAATCATATACTTCCCATATGTAAATGTGACATTTTGACCCCTGCCACACCTGTGAATTGAAGCATCCCTGTACTAGAAAGGCTAGTGTGACAAACCATTAAAATGTGATGCATACATATTACAGTGAATATATAATAACATAGAAGCTGTAGTTAGGAATGAAAAAGCATATATTTTGCCCAAACATTATAAAACATGAAAGCTTTCTTTAAGGGAGTCTACAAAGGTAAGCATGAGGTGTACTGTCATCAGCAGACCTTTACTTAAACATAACCTTTGTGGAGAAGTCACAGAGGAGTGGCCAGCTCTTTGTTTGCACCACTTTGTGCACAAAATGCTGAGGCTGCCTCAGTAATGAGGGAGGACACCCATGGGACAGAATGAGAAGACACACAGCGCTCAGTCCCTTCATGTCTTTGACCTTGTGTGACATCTGATAGCCAGTGTGTAGAGGTGACTTTATATTTGCCAGCTTTGGTGGCTGTGTAGAGTACACACTGTTATCACCTCCTGTAGTTAACAGGTCGAGGTTAAGCTGTCGATATTCAGCCTCTGTCCTGGTTTAAAATGCTTCTCCATGCCTGCCTGTGCTGATCGTCATTCTAATCAAAAAGGGTTTACTCACCACACGACAAAACCGTTTGGTAAAAGCTAATTTGCTTATACTGTCCCTGTCTGTCGTAGAATGTGGTGTCGAAGAGCGCCCTTCAGTTCAGGGGTAACTCCCAGCATGATGCCCAGGAATTTCTCCTCTGGTTGCTGGATAGAGTTCATGAAGACCTGAACCACATTGTCCATCCTGACGGCAGACCCCCTCGGAAGGTAAACAAAAGCTTGGAGCACAGTTAGACAGTTAGTTAAGCTCTATTTTATTTTCAACTCTAGATGGCATAGATGTGCATCATGTTTAATATTTTGACAAGACGTTGCCCCTTTGGTGTTACCCAACATATCAATTACTGTATATCAAAGTACAGACTGTAAAATGTCATACTGGTACCTACTGCTGTTATTTAACATATATTATATTGTACTTGTTAGCAAAATAACTGTTTAGCGTGTGTCTTGTTTTTCCAGCCTCCAGTAGAAGAAGAAAATGCCCCTGAAGGATCACCACTACCAGCACCTGGCTCTTTTGTACAGGAGCTGTTTCAGGCACAATACAGGTGAAAATATCAGCTGCTGGTTGCTGCGGGAATGTAATGTGTGAACAGAATGTGTAAAAATACTTATATTCTGTTTATAAAAAAGTAAATACAGGTAACTGTAGGTAATGTAAGTGTTACAAATAGTAGCACTTACATTAATGTCGAGAGTTAGGCGAGAAGATTTTTTGAAAGACTTTCTTGATTTGTGTTGTTTTAAAGTTTTAATGATTACAGCTTTGCACACTTTTTACCAGCTTCAAGCTTTTCCAATAGTTCTGAAGAAGAACTCACATGTGCTAAGCGCTTCCTTCACTATGCATCCAGGTCATCCCAAACTATCTCAGCTGTGTGTAGGGTCAAGTGACTGTGGAAGTCTGATGCAGTAATCCTTTGGTCTTCCTCTTGGGCAAATAGTAGCACACAGTTGGTGTTTTGAATCATTATCCTGTTGAAAAAGAAAAAATAGTCCCAGTAAGCACAAACCATGCATCATGGTGAGACTTGTATGTGCAGATACCATTTGTTTCTCTGCTTTTCATAGAAACACAGAATTTGAAACCAGAAATCAGACTAAGCACAGATTTCCACTGGTCTAATATCAATTACTTGTGTTTCATGGCTCAAGATAAGCACTTCTCCTTACTGGACTCCCTAAGTTTTGTTTTTTTGCAGTAATTCAGTCATTAAGGTCTGATTTACACATCCAAGCTGTTGATGCTGAAATGTGTCTTCTACTTGATCTCTGGGAAGCATCAATGTGGTGTCTAATCTGACTTTTTTTTTTTTTTATTGGCTGGTACTGTACAATGTCATAACAGTAATCTCACAGCACTGTTTTATTCTCATTATGTCTCTGTGCAGGTCCTCTCTGACTTGCCCTCACTGCCAGAAACAGAGCAACACCTTTGATCCTTTCCTCTGCATCTCACTGCCAATCCCAGTACCTCACACACGGTAAGGTGACTCTACATCTAGTATGTGAGTAAGACAATACAGTATCTACTAGACAAAAAAATCCCTGTTTCCAAAAATGCATGGAGACAACACCCAGTCTGAAACAAGCATTAAAAACTGTCACAGCCCAGACAATGACAGGAGCAAGCTAAAATTAGAAGATGCCATCTATCTTTGAAACATCAGTCCGGCCATGGTTATGAAACAGCCAATTAATTTCAGTTCTTTTGTGTTGCAGGCCACTGTATGTGACAGTGGTGTACCAAGGAAAGTGCTCTCACTGTATGAGAGTCGGGGTTGCGGTGCCTCTCTCTGGCACCGTGTCCAGGCTGAGACAAGCTGTGGCCCAAGAGACCAAAATCCCTGCCCAACAGGTGCTGCATCATTTTAAAACTTCCCCTTTTAAGGCTAATGATGTAATAATATGAGAAGGATTAATGAGAGTGTGTGCTACTTTGAGATAAGTGGATGGCGAAGGAATGTTCTCATCGAGCCAACAGAGAATTCTGTTCTTTCTCTCAGATCGTCCTGACTGAAATGTATTATGACGGCTTTCATCGCTCCTTCTGCGATGATGACGACGACCTTGAGATCATTCAGGAGAGCGACTCCATCTTTGCCTTCGAGACACCTGAGCTATTCAGACCAGAGCAGATCCGCTCCAAGCGAGGCGGTACAACGTCCTGTTCATTCTGCAGGAATTAGTTTAGCTCTTTGTCTTGTTGTGACAATAGGAGTTGAGATTCGATTAGCAACGGACGAATATCAGAGAAAAGCTTTATTGAGGAAGCTGCTACACACAGTCACCAACAAGAACATTTGTGTACGGTTTAATTTTTTTTACTTTGTGTGTTAATTTCAGGGAGCCCCAATGCAAATCTCAACCAGAACAACTTGAAGTACGGCACAGATAATAACAGGATATCAACACAAATACAAGAGCCCACAACTCCACCTCAAAGTCCTTTTAAGAATAGTGGGCAGGCTGAGAAGATTGTGCTTTTGGTGTGTAACAGAGCCTGTGCTGGACAGCAAGGACGCAGGTACATTAATGAACAACAAGTGTAAGAATCTCAACCACTGACCTAGAATTCTTTAAAACCCTGCTGTTTTTTTTTCTTCCAGGTTTGGCAATCCATTTATTTTATATCTGGAACGTACAGTGACATGGGATGTGCTTCAGAAAGAGATCCTGGAGAAGATGCGGCATCTTTTGAGACCTGGAGTCTTTGTGCAGGTACATAAAATGAAGTTTTATCCTGACAAACCCTTTGACTTGAATCACCTCTTAAAGCACCGGTGTGGAGGAAAATAAAGAAAAGGTGACTTTGAGATGGTGAAGTCTCACTCTTGTACTATAAAATGACAAGATTCTCTCTCCACATCTTTCTAAGTTATTTAAAATGTTTAAATTCCTGCCTCAACAGCAAGCAGTTTTGTTACATCACAACTAAAAGTCTAATCAACTATGTTAGGAAGTGTAGCATTAGCTCACCCACACCCAGTGCTACACTGTATGTGTGCGTAACTTCCCACTGAGGATCACACTCTGCTTTTCCAGCTGCAGCCATTACTCGAGGTAAAGATGCAGACTAAAGAAATTTACATTATTCATTAAGAAGTGGGGTCACTCCTCCAGCCAGCTGGAGTAGACTGTCATAAATAATGCAGATGGGAATCTGGGCTGTTAAGAAAGATGGATTTATAGAAATGTAAACAACTTTTGGTAATGCAAAAAAAGTCACAAGTCAATAAAATAAAATAATAATGTCCTGTTTCTTGATGGTCTGTAGGTAGGACCCTTCACTTTGCGTGTTGTAGGAGTGGTTGGAATCACATATCTCTTGCCTCAGGATGAGCAGCCGCTCTGTCATCCATCTGTGGAGAGGTAATATTACTTGTCACCAACAGGGGGGAGTGTTACCTCGCTTGAATAGTTCACAAACACTGCAGTGGGTTCAATCCACTTGAAGTTGATTGAAGAGCTGCAGTATGTAGGACGACTCTTCAGTGGTATTGATGTTGAAATATCACCTGAGATGTGTAATAGCTTGTCTGGTTTAATAGATTTTCCTCTAAGAAGGTGCTGACCTTTTTTAATCTAAACTTCTTAAATTAGAAAAATGATACTTGCTTCACTTCTGCCACACAAAATCAAAACTTTGATTACTCACATTTGGAGTAATGTAGTGCTTGTTTAGCTTCACAGAACTAAATGTCCATTTATTGAATGTCCAATGTCCATGTTAAACCATATTGAATCTCAATACACTTGGTCATAATCATTATGAGCAGATAAAGTGGCTACTCTTCATCAGACATGATTATGTTTGAACATAGTTCAAAGTTCAATCTGAGGATACAAATATATTTTTCGTGCTAAATAATCACGATGCTAATGGCGAATGGACTCTACTTATCATTCTGTATAATTATATATCCAGGTATCTCATAATATTATCATGGGAGATATAATGTGGATTTCTGTTTTAACAGAGCATTTAAGTCCTGTGGACCTGGAGGGCCACCACATGTCAAAATTGTTGTTGAATGGGACAAGGAGACTAAAGACTAGTAAGTGAGAGCCGACAAACTCCACTCAGACACTTTATTAAGCTTTATTAAGTCAAATGTGAACTGTGTATATTTACAAAAAAGCATATATTGTAATAAATGTCCTCTGATGTTCTATGTGATCCCTCTGGTGCCATGTTACACCCGCAGTCTGTTCAAAAGGACTGAGGACGAATACATCCCAGATGCTGAAAGTGTGCGTCAAGTCAAAGAGCAGCACCTGCAGCCTCAGACCTGCTCACTTGCCCAGTGCTTTCAACTCTACACCAAAGAGGAACAGGTTGGTTGAAAAAGTGGTGAGAAGTGCATTCAGACAGGTTTTGTCAAATGTTTTTATCCTTTGCGGTGTGTCAGTAGTCACTTCAGTTTCTCCGTGTGAAGTTGTAAAAGATGCTACTTTGAGTGAGGGTGGGAGTGTCGAGGGTGTAGATACGTTCTTGAACTATTTGATGTCAGAAGTGATGCCAAGATGGCAGAGTCTTGATGTGAGCCCGCTGGATGGCAGTGCAATTAAACTTGTCTTCCTATATGAGATTGTTACAGGAATGTTCAGAAAACAGAACAAGTTAAAATGTTTGATTATTTAAAAATTAGCTGTAATTTTGTTGCTCTTTAATAACTTTTCTCACATCATTTCAGCTGGCTCCTGATGATGCATGGCGATGTCCGCACTGTAAACAACTACAGCAGGGCAGCATCAAGCTCAGTCTTTGGACCCTGCCAGATATCCTCATACTTCACCTGAAGCGCTTTAGACAGGTACCAGTGATGACATGGAGAGATTATATCTTTTCATGTCTTAATTTGACTTCTTTTAACTATGTAGGAACTGTCTTTAAAAGTATTTAGAATAACGGGTAGAGAAAACAAATACTGTAAATACATCGCATGTTTCAGGATGGTGATCGTCGAATGAAGATGCAGAACATGGTGAAGTTCCCACTGACAGGCATGGACATGGCACCCCATATGGTAAAGAGAAGCCAGAGTAGCTGGAGTCTCCCGTCCCACTGGTCACCGTGGAGACGGCCTTATGGGATGGGCCGTGATCCGGAGGACTACCTTTATGACCTGTATGCAGTGTGTAACCATCATGGGACCATGCAGGGTGGACATTACACTGGTAACGGAACTGTTGACACAATCACTTAAAAAACAAATGACACTCTTGTGTTTCTGAGGTTGTTTTTTTTAAAGCTTTCCCACTAATGAAAATATTATTTCATTGTCTCTTGCAGCTTACTGTAAGAACTCCATTGATGGACAGTGGTATTGCTTTGATGATAGCGATGTTCATCCCATAGCTGAAGACGAGGTCTGCAAGCAGACTGCTTACATCTTGTTTTACCAGAGACGTGCCACAGTTCCATCTTGGTCTGCCAACAGTTCTGTGGGAGGTAATTTTTATTGAGATCAGTCTGTATACACTCTCACTCCCTGATATGTTTGGTTTGAATTGAATATACACTCAATGACGTTTTTATTAGACACACGTGTAACGTAGAAAAAACACTATATTACAAGTTTTTTTGTCTCAAATGAAATATTTGGCTTAAAGTGTTCCAGCAAGAAAACAGCACATTTTTACAGTGTAGAAAATGATGCTTGCTTGTTTGAGACAAAGGTGAAAATGATGATAAAAATGTGTAGTTACCTACAGAATGTGGAACATGTGGCTGATCAGCATTTGAGTACCACTCACTTACCGCCTTTACATATAGTAGGGTTATCACATTTCAACTAAGAGAAATTAAAACGTTGTAAAAGTAGAGTTTGAGTTCATGGCAGAACTGCTTCACCTTGATTGCAATAGATTGTAGAGGTGTACCTAATAAAGTGGCAGTGAGTGTATTTTATTTGTTCCATCACTCTTGGTTTGGATCTTCAGGATCCACCAGCTCTTCCCTGTGTGAACACTGGATCAGTCGGCTGATGGGTAGCCGACCACCAAGCCAAGCGTCATCCGGCTCCTCCAGACGTACCTCACTGGCCTCTCTCTCCGAATCTGCCGAGTTTGCTGGTGAACGGAGCGAGGATGATGGTGAGAGATGATCCTTGATTAACAGACAATTTCTGAAATTATTTCACAAAAATAATTATTTTCTCTCTCTAATATTGATGCGTATCTTTCTACAATGCAGGTTTATCAAGCCGGCCAGCAGTAAGAGGCATGCAAAGGCAAACATTCTCCTCGAGATCTTCCATTGCCAGCCCACTTGTACTCAGTGAAAATGGAACTAAACCATCTTGGCCCCACTCTGCTAAGCTTCAAATCCGTTCCAACTCTCCATCACGCTTCTCCCTGGAGTCTCACTCCTCCTCCCCAACACTGGAGAGGATAGGTGAGGTGGTTGATAACAAGCTGTCAACCTCCTGCTTCACTGCTTCACCTAAGCCAGAAAAACCATCAGGCGGCAAGTCAGCCCTTGCAGCTTTGGATAGTAATTTGGGCAGTAAGAGGCTGATAGAGCAGGTTCACTCAAAGGCTGTGGCACAGGCAGAACAGAGGAGCTCCATCCAGGCTGGGGATAACACCAGTGTAGTCACTGCTGCTGAACAGATCAGTCCGCGACATGGGGCAGCTGCAAAGGAGCTGAAACAAAGAAGTGGGCCCACAGATAGTGCTGGTGTCAAAAAGACCTCAATGAAGACTGTGTTAGAGAATGAAAAGAGTCCCAAGAAGCGCCCCGGGTCCTCAACGTCATCCAGCTCTCTGTCTCCTGCATCTCCAGCCATTGACAAATCACCCTCTCGAGCACAGACCAAGACTGCAGCATCAGCAGCAAACCCCAAGGACAAAAGCGATGGACTTCCTAAGCCTAGCAAAGCTGGTTCCTCAAGAACAGCAACACCCTCCAAGAAAGGACCATCCCAAACCCCAGAGGTATTACATCACGACTCTGCCCAACAGAAGAAGAATGGTTCTCCAGGTTTACAAAACACTCACCTTCAGAGGAAAACATCACCCAGGGGGGGAGGCGAGAAAAGCTCAGCCCCAGGAAGGACTAGAGCAGCAGACAGGAGTACTAGCCGTGAATCGTCACGGACGAGTGCGGCATCAGAAAGGAAGGTTAACCGCGGAGGTCCTCCGTCCAGGTCAAGTGGTGCTAGTAGAGTGGAGGGTAGGCCAGGACGAACTGCGGAAAACAGGACAGCAGGACCAAGCTCCAGCAGTAGCTCCTCCATGGCTAGTCTTCGATCCTCAAGTGTGGGTGTTTCCTCTGCTGGTCTAGCCCCATCCAGGGGACCTCCTAGGAATAATAAGACAGAGGACAAAGGTTTATCCTTCTTCAAAACTGCTCTGAGGCCCAAAGAGACACGTAAGTCTGTTGATGCTGGCAAAGCAGGGACCGGAGAAGCTAAAGGAAGTCCAGATGATGTTGGTGTGGATTCAGCTAAAGAAGGAGCAAGTAAGAAAGAGGCCCAGACTAATGTGACCACAGCCAAAGACAAGGCATCCACTGCAGCTAAACATTCACTGCTGCCCTCCACAAAGTCTAAGGTTTCTGGAGGTGAAACAGTCCCCCATTCCTCCACCAATACAAAAGACCCTTTGAAGAAAGAGCCTCCTAAAAAGACAATGCAGTCCAGGAAGATCCCCATCAATTCTACACAAACTAGCCAGAGGTCCAAGTGACATTATTTTGAAGACCTCATCACAATCTTTCTAGTGCAGCTCTGAGGTGTTTCAACCATCAAACTAGACCAAGTGTCTGACAAACATCTTTAAAGCACCTGTAGCTTTTTAATGCCAGCTGCCATATTGGAAACGTACTGTCCTCATTGTTAAATTATTATTTAGGAATGGATTTTAACCAAGCACTTTGTATGGATTGCATTGATTTTGAGGAATACTATACTGTATTGTAAATAAGCATGGACTGCACATGTGCTAAAATTATTGCCTTGTTCTGTCTGTAGTCCATCTCAGTAGGAGCGACAATAAATATGACTTTGCACAAGATGGAAAGCGGATATAATGGTGTAAAGAAACTTTTGTAATATATCAAACATGGACTACTCAGTCACCAAAGGAAGTTTACTGGCAATTTTTAACATGCTGATGCAGTGCAACACTGAATTATTTCCAAAAATCTTTATGTACCGCTCTCCTTCAATATTGGGAGCAATATGTCAACAACAAACATCAGTGCCTCAGATAATCATAGTGAAGTATTTAATCTAAATTGTATAACTGCAGGTGTTGGTAAATTTATAATTAAATTTTAATATTTATTAAACACTGAAAATGTAATTTCAAGTAAAACACAATTACGCCTATTTAACCTGAACTGCTGTTTATGATTCTGATGTAGTAATTGTGCAACAGCCTTTAAGAAGATTTTTTTGTACAGCCAAAAACAGACTGTCATCAAGAGGCTGAGGAGAAGTGCATTTTGAATGAAGCATGTGTCGTTGGTGTTAGATACCTGGAGACGCTGGTTTGTGATGGTTTGTAAATGTTTGTGTTTTATTATAATAACCCGTTACCCCTCAGACAACCTCCCGCCAATCACCTCCTCTGTCCTCCAGCTGATGATGCCAACACTTAACCATGGTGCCCATGGTGTTTCTCGTGGGGACGAGCCTCTTCAGACTGCCAGCCATGTCCAAACATTCCTCTCAGATGAACACAGGGTTAATGTAAAAAGCCACCACTCACACAGAAAACATCTTCAGCGATTGTGGGATGCCTTCATTGAACACCATACATGTACATAAAACATTATGGTGTGTTTGAGCGAGCCCACCCTCTGTCTTCACATGTAACACCACAGCTTGTGCACATTTTTAGCTTGCATTACAGAGTAGTTAAACACTGAACGCACCGACATAGACTGAGAAAAGAGATCACAGTTCATAAAGTATCTGACAGTTGTTGCATGATAAATTGCTTATGCATGCACTTAACTATGCAAGCAGATTCTTGCTAATGCCCACAATGAATATGTAGAAGTGCTATTCTTGGATGTGTATATATTTCTAACTGTATATTTTTTCAAATGCCAGCATCAGAGAGCATGTAAAGGCATCCTTTATTAAAGCTTTGTTTGCACATTTCTTCAAAATAATATACATTTTGTATGAATGATAAGTATTGCTCATTCATCCTCTCAAAGTAAATCAACTCACTTGCAAATCAATGTTTTCTGTATTGTTGTCATTCGTCTCATGTTTTTCTTAAAACTTGTAACAGGTTTTAACACGGGAGTTTTTGTATGGCTTTGGCAACAGAACATTGCAGCAGTTTACAATTTGTGGTGTAAAATTAATTATTGATTATTATGGTTTGAGATTTATGTTTTTTCTTTGAGAGATTAAAATGAAACATTAAAATACGAACGACTAAAACATTGCACTGGAAGGCGTCTCAAACAGACAAATCAATTTATTAATGACAGTTATAACATTGAGAACAGAAATATGGATATACTGAATGTCGAAGCCTCTCATTCAAGAAGGAATGTGCATCGCTAGCCAAAGCAGCTAGACCACAAACTACTTTGTAAAGCCTTCAGGCACATGGTGCAGAATAAATCTAAATATTATCTTCAGTGCCTGGTGGCTCCAGTGTGTTGAAACTGTGCTATCACAACCAATACATGCAGTATATAAACTGACTTATGTATGTCACCTTTAAGTGTTAACATAAGAAAGATGTATAAATATAATGCAGTGCTATCAGGAATGATTTCACAAATGCATGAGAATAATTAAACCTCTTTATTTTTCCATTTATATTCTGTGATATAATGTATCTTTCCCCGTTATCCTTTTATTTCTGTATTTTTGGAGAGTAGCAGTGTGTTGACATTGACCTGGCAATGCAAGACAAACCAGAACAAAATAAAATCATGTTATTAAATAACATGTCTCTTGACATATAATTCACTGGGTGATTTGTTGCGTTCAGTTTTTGTACAGCTCCTTGTCTGAAAGTTCTGACTTTCTCCACTTGGTGGCACTCAGCGTTTGCCTGTAAATCTCAGTAGACACAAAAATAATGAGTTTGGGAAATAACTGTGTGAATTTGTCCCTGGGAAATGCCCTTCAGTTTGAACTTATGGGATTATTATGATATATAGTAGCATCAAATCTAATGCTGTCAGTGAAGGAGATGATATGTTATTAAACTACAGCACCATCATTTATTTAGAGCTAATTCAATTGTGGTTTTATTAGTTTGGCCCAAGGCTGGGCGTAAGAACAGTTAATGCTGCCTCTTTGTCTTTCTATTCTTGTAATTTTGTATAACAGTCATCAGTTTTGGGAATTACATTTTCACCCTCACTCCTCACCTCGTGTGCAGTGTGAGAAGTGATGAAATTTAAAAAATTCCCTTTGGTGTGATGGGGCTGCAACATGCCTCTGTTGACATGTAGCAGTAGGGCTGTGTTGTTTATCCTAGCAGAACTGAAGATTTGTCCCATGTTTTAAATAAAAATGTGATGTTGGTAAATTAATATGCATATATGGATGAAACTAGAAAATTTACTGACTGCAACCTAGCACAGGATTATTCTGTAGAGGAGCCAGGCTTCTCTAGTGCTGGAATCAATAATCACTTGCCAATTGTCTCAGTTCCAAGAGAACATCATTAGCAAGACCTCGGCGGAAAATTCAGCAACTTTTATCTGGATTTAAAACACAAACCATGACATTACCCTTTTTGACTCTGGATCAAAATGAATTTAAAATGCTGAATTAGTTTACATTATTTGCTTTTGCTACATTAATGTGCTTGATGCATTGCAGAAAAGCAATCTAATCGTATTGATCAATCCAATCTTGGTATCTCCTGGGGCTAAATTCAATCCTTAATGCTGCTGCTAAGTCTCCATTTTGAGGCACTCTGTCCCTAGATAGAAGGAGACAATAGGCATGATCATCATTATTACCTTTCACCTCTTTTCATCCTGTTTGGATGCACTGATGCACTCACTGTAATGCACTATAATAACTCTTTAATACTGTATAACATTTATATAGTCCAATGTTTTAAATTTAAAAACTCTGTTCTTAAGGTCCATGTTTGTTGCTGCGTTGTAGCTTTACTTTAAAACACAGTAGCTCTCACAAGATGTAATACAACATACAAAAACACAATAAAAATGACCAAGGAGTTCAATTACTACTAATATTGTGTCAGCCTGCAGATTTGTATCATTAGTGACATTGTACTGCAGCATCTTTACCCTGACAGTCTTTAATGTTACATTCACACCACAGACAGAAAACCAGAAGGAGTCTGTAGCAATTGATAACATGACTGAAATGTTTAATTTGCATATTATTCCACACTCATAGAAAACACCAGAAAGGCATGAGACAAACAGACAACTTTCAAAGGCAAATGCTTGTGGCTGAGTTGAATAGTACTATACGTTGGTATTTATAGATCAGCAAGACCTCTGAAAGAGCTTATCAAAAAAAGCGGGCACAATGTGTAATTTATTAATCTTTAATTTTGTCAGAAATTATGTAAAAAAATCTGTCTCTTTTGTGATAAGAAGTTGTACTGTTTTATTCAAAACTGTTTTAGAATTATAAATTTATAAGCCTCCATAAAGGAAGTATGAACATTTTTAGAGTTGAATTCATGAGCATTAAATTCAGTTCACTGGACCTTTCATAGTTTTGTTGGTGTAGTACAATCATAAACATACAGTGGCAGGTGATACTGGCATTACTGGATCACTGTGTGGACTTTCTGACCCATCTCTTATTGCAAACAGCAATTACATTTTAGGCTAGTTTAAATGACTTACTTCCTGCTAATTATGCTAAATGGTAAGCTAAATCCTCACTGAGGAGGCAAATGCTAATTTCTATGGAACCAGTAACGTTATATGCACATTTAGAGGTAGCCTATTACAGTACAACTTGATATTAACGAAACAGTAAAACCATTGCAAGGCTGATAGCATTAGAGTATTAATTTAATTTTCCAGCTGTTTTTAATAGCCTTGTCTACTTCAATCATGCGCTATGTATTAATGCTTCTAGGAACTTTTCACCAGAGAAACATAAATAATATAGAAAAACAAGAATGCACATTTCGAGACATTCATATTTTGATTACTACAATTTTTTTGTTATTTCCAATCAAACATATTAATTTTATCATCTTAACATGTAGATTTTGGCATCACTCTAAGCAACTACCAGCATATGACTAAAGTATTCTCAATGTGACATCTTCTCCCTCCTAAATGAAAAACAAATTCAATAATTCACGTGTTTCAGTAGAGAGCATGTCAATTATTTCTCTTCTCTTGAGTCTGGCGATGCAGTACTTTAGTTCTCTTTTAATTGGGGATCAAAAATCGAGCAAGTCTTAAGTGCAGTTGGAGCGAGAACTGCTTTTTAAGCAATGCAATATATATGATGTGTCATGTGGGACATCCACGGTTGAATTACATAACACCGAGCACTGAGTGGTGCCTTGAAAACTTTAGCACCCAGAGAGACTGTGCTGTTGTTTATACAGTGGAGGAATTGGTCCTGTCTTTCGGGAGTCATTTGTGATCACAAAAGACTTTTTATGCATTATATTCTTCATACAGGATATAATCTCCATCATACCCCTGTAAAGCAACTCACGTTTGATTATAAGATGGCTTTAATTTTTGTCAAAGTGCTGTGATTAATCAATTCACTGACATTTTAAGCAACCAAATTTTCTTTCTGCTTAAGTTGGCAGAGGATGTAGCCTACTTACTAAAACCTTAACCTGTTAAATGTCTGAGACCCAGCAGTCATTTTCCTCCCACACACTGCACATTCATTTGTCCTGTAATGCACAGCGGTGGGTAGCTGGATCCCAGGCCCTTGCCAAAACAGAGGACTCATCAGGATGCTAGAGAGCAAGACGTGAAGTGTCAAAGCTGGACATACAGCCAGCGCATGTCTGCCACGCTTCCTCTGACACTCATCCTACACCATTGGCTGTGTGAGGAATGATTGACTGAGAGGTTGATTATGCTTCTCCCAGCCAGGTGGTTGGCAGGCATAGAGGCACATATCACCAGATTGCTGCATCAGCCAAAGTGTGAGGCCACAGTTTCTGGCATCAATGTGTCTGGACTAACATCACAGGAATAATAAAAAGACGCAGACATGTCAATCATCAACCAAAATGTGTCTGTTTAGTTGCTGATCTCTTTTTTTCCTCTTGTGTTGGCAGCTCTCTCTCAGTCTTGTATCTTGTACCATTAGACACGTTTGCCTTTTGAGCAACCCTGAGATGGAAGGCAGACAAGGCTGCTTGGGTAAAAAACTCGAGGTTCTTGGGTTCTTGTGGGAGAAGGGGAAAGTCTTTGATGTTGCGGAGTTTCATGGAGGCAAATAACACACTCTGATATTTCATAAGCCATCTCTGTTCAAAAAAAACATGTGGGTACAAACAGACTGCACAAACACACACATCTGCACATACACTCTGTCAAAGATTAGATTTGAATTACCACCCATCTGAAAGATTTGCGGTTATTTTGGCTGCAGATATTTGTCTTACACACAGCAGTTCCTGAAAGTTCCAATTTTTTCAGAAAACCAGTGAATGAATGTCTGTCATATTTGATTTTCTGAGGAAGAGAAATTAGTGTTTGGATGAACATAAAAGGTAATGTATTCATAAAAGCTGTGATGAGTGCAGCTGTCTCCAGCATCTGACATCCAATCTGAGACAAGCCGCCTGAGGGAAGTTGGACCATCCTTTCCTGTGATAGAGAGAGAGGAGGAGTGTGTGTGTGCATGTATGTATTCTTGTTTATGGGCACAATAAAGAATTTATTGTCTGACAGAGTACATTTTTGTGAAGGAAAGCACTGTACAAAGTCCTAATGATTATCTTTTCCCGCCTTGATCATAGTTTAGACTGAGATTGACTAATGGATGAATAGTCAGTGAAACTTAATATTTTAATACATTTTCATAACAGTTGATTATGATTGAAGATTATAATTCAATCAATAATGTTAAAACTTCAATGTCAACTTCTACTAGTTTTTATTTAATTTGGTATGCAGAAAAAACAGGCTTGAGATATTATCAGAGGATCAGTTGGTGTGATATAATGGTAAATATGGCAAAACATGCTAAATAATATTAATAATGCCAACAGTCAACAATGATCCAAACTTTAAAATTTGAAAATGTACTGAACTAATGTGGGCAGCACAAATATATCTTCCTTTCAAATCAAATTACCTACTCTCATTTTGTATTTGGAATACATGTCAAGGCATTTACACAACAAACCATGAGTGGCATGTAATTTAAAATAGCTTCACACATAGGAACAGGCTTTTACAGGATCATCTTTGCTTCTGAAATCCCATAATCACAGCCCCAAGAACGTCATCCAGGTTTAGTGTGTCTCTCCTTTTAGACTGCACCATATGTTGAAAAAAAAAAAAGAAAACACACACGGTAAAACAGCAGCATAGTAATGACTACCCTATGATATAATATTCCATTTGTTCATGATTTGGGCTGGAAATGTGCTCATTACCTGAAGGAACTATTTGGGAATTAACACCTAAATGGAGAGCCATTCTACCTGACATGATTGTTGTTCCAGCTTTGCAAGGCTCCCCGCTTAGAGATGTAAAAACCACTTCAAAATCCTAACGCACCGCATGTCGACTCAGGTGGGGTCTGCAGTCCAGGGGTTGCTGATACATGAGATTTGTTTTGGTTTGTTGTGGATGTGAGGTTATATGGAGGCAGCCTTGGGATGAGGCTTGTTATTCTCCTCAGTGAGACACAAGGCACGCACTCTAATTAGAACACATCTCCTGGTGAGAGAGATACTAAGGTCTGACTACTCCTCCAATCTAATCAGCTTTCTACCTCACTTTAGCTGCTCCACAGAAAACAGACACTCGTTCGGCTGACAAATGGATACAACAACAAGGAGATGGCACTGAGCAACTGTTTCTAATTTGGAGGACTTTGCAGAATTTCAGAGATCTACATCTTAAAAGAGGATGCACCAAACTAAATCTCACATCTCTGCCATCTCCTTTTCAGTCCCTGCTGGAGACAAATTAAAAGAGGCAACCAGGAAGTTGTTGATTTGTAAAATAGGTGCAAACATCTGAATATAGGAATGAATGAAAGATTTAGTTTTATTGATTTTAGACTGGCCACAAATTATAAAAATAATTTTGACACACATACAATGATAGAGTGTGTGTCACCTAATGTGAAATTACATCTCATTTGTAATGTATATCTACTTTACTTTGCTCTTCTTTCCCTGGCTTCCACCATTATAAAGCACAAGACGTGCACACACTTATTAAGTGACATCCCTACAGACTGCAGCTCTAATATTGGTCTGCAAGTAGTCGTAGAACATATATCATTACGTACTTGAGACTGTGCCACTGTTGTTGGCACTTCATTTTAATTTGGCTCCTAAGCCACTGGTGATTTTGACCACTGGGACATACTGTCGACTGCAGAAGTTAAACTATTCTGAAGCTTTATGACTGAGCGGGCTACACTGCTGAATCTCTGCCTCTGCAGTGTCAGCTGCTGTCTTACTCGGATACCAGGGAACCTAATTCTATCTCATGTGAACATCCTGAGCACAAGAAATGAGAAAGGCTGTGTGAATGTGTGCTATTTTAATTCAGTGAAGCTTAAATAGAGCATGCTTGTCAAATGCATTTTCTTATAGGTACTGTTAACAATTATATGTAAAAAATACATTTCAGAGAAGAATTCCCTTTGAAATATTGCTTTGACATTGGTTCCATTTTAGTTTGATGCTCATTAAATAACCAAAGGATTGCATTAACCAACAGGGATAATGTAGGAGATGAACTGCATTAGCTAAAGGAGCATCACTATGACACTTAACCACTTTAAATCTGTCTTTGGCCTATGGGCTTGTATGTACTTATTTTCTGTGGTTTAGCAAAACATTTTACATTTTACATTTCACCCCTCCAGTAAAAAAATACAGTATTGTCGCTTTAAGCAATAAGTAATTTAGTATTTGATGAAATTTTCAAATATTACTATTAAAAAGTGTCTGAGTCGCTTTCTAAAACTCCAGTGAAAGAAAATAAACAATGTGTGTTTGCTCTTATCCTTGAAGTTTTGTCACTGTCATAACGGTAAAGGTAAGGGTATTGATTGATTCTGTTGGCTAATTACCAGTGAGCAGTGAGTAAATTGTATGATTTAGGGAAATATATCAATTAAAAATATATTTCAAAAACTTTAATCATAACCTTATACTGAGATTTATTTTAAATGGTTAATTAAGTCATCAACTTTCATGACAGGAAAAAATTATTAACACAACATTTAACAAACACTCATTAAGCTTAACAAGCACCTCATTAGCTCGAGTGCAAATAGGTCACGTCATGGTGATCCAAAATGCAAACGATTTCATGATTTGCATGGGCTGCTTCCTGAGGGAATTCATTTTTAAAAAAGAAAGCTGAGTGTGTGTGTGTGTGTGTATGAGAGAGAAAGAAAGATTTGACCTGCAAGCAATCTCTGGAGAACAGTTCACTAGCAGAGCCTAATCAGACTCCGGCTGATGCTTGTTCTGGGGGATTGCTCCTCTCCAGCCCTCAGGCCTAATTAGGACCCATGTGTACCATATAGAGTTGCCGCTCACAGTGACGACTAGATGGACGCTCACCTGTGCACGCTCAATAAGCCACAGAAGTGAGCTGCTGGCAAGCATGATGACAAGAATGGCCACACTGTCTACGCCTCCACCTGGAGGTCGTATGGGTTTAATGAATGCTAGGACAGCGAGAGAGATGTTGAGTGAAAGAGAAACTGTGAGCCGAGAGAGAGGGAGAGAAAAGGCAGACGTCTGGACTGAGAGAGGGTCACACAGAGTGGAGCGTCTTTTATGATTTTTCTCCTAACAATGCACTGTGACCATTTGCAGAAGAATGAGGGGAAAGAGAGGCTGAACATGTAGCAGGAAAAAATAAGAACAGTTTTCGGGCTTCCTGAGCTCAACTTGCCGTATTTCTATGTCGAACACCAAGAAATCTTCAAAGCATACTCCGTTGCATGCAAATTTCAAAAGGGCTTCAGATGAAGTAGTATTCAAACAGATAAAAGTACTAGACTTCTGAGGTATGTAGATAACAGAGAGGAGCAATGTGTCCTACATTTTACTGGGAGCAAAATCATTATTAATGAATATGATTAGTTAAGAAAACAAATTCTCAGAGCTGACTGTTCCAACATCTATTACTTGTGAAACTGAGAGTTACACATTAAAATGCTGAGTAAGTCTCTGCTATTCTGTTTGTGAGACCTTCAGTGAACCTTTGCAGTATATGCACAGTCTGGGTGTCTGTTTACTGTTGTGGAAGGATCTAAATTTTATTTTGATTCAGATCTTGTTTGCTGCTGTTTGTGATAAGCACCATTATTTTATTTTTGGAATAGAATATCAATGACACCCATGAACTATAATGCAAATATTTTACCTGTTAGTCATTTCCTAATACAAATATGAGCAAGAGGTACTGGGGAATTTATTTACATTTATGATTTAAATTAATTTTAATAACTTTAATTACTCACTGAATATTGAATGACTATATATTACAGACAGCTCACATACTCTGTAACTACACTATAATCATTGTAAAAAAAAAGTGGTAAAGCCCAACGTTTTACAGTTTGCATACCCTGAACTAACACTGTGATAATAGAGAATTTGATTGCACTGTTGCTAAATATATTAATAATTTAAAGATTTAAAGATAAAGATTTAAAAATTTAAAAAGAACAGTGATTATGCCAAATTGTATTAATGCATGTGGTCCAGATAATCTCATAACTGCTTTATAGTTTTAGTCATATTGACCAGATGAATATTTTGTTCCACACCAACAATGTTGTAGTTTGCAATTTTCTAATGATATATAATATTAATAATATTACTGTCACCATAAATAATCAGTTAATCTGCGAGTCTCTCGCTTCTCTTCTTAACCTGCACTTAACCACTCCATACTATATATTTTGGTCAAAATGCTCACTAAAGAACTAACATTTGAAGCATAAATAAATTACAGTGTAATATAAAATGCTCCTTGTGTTATAATATTATGCTATAAGGAATTTGAGAGCCTTTATAGATGATTTAAATCATACAGTTTTCTGTAAAAACTGTTCTTGCCTAACAAGCTTTCTTCCCTTGGTTTTAGCAGTGGTGTATCAATCTGGCTGAAGCTCAGACAGTCTGGCTTTAGTATTCATACCATGTAGCTAAATACAAACTTTTCATTGCAATCATGTGACATGCAGTACTAGAATCTATTTGATAACCTGCCACAACTAGGTGTTCCCTGCTTTGTCTTTGAAAAGTGATTGAAATTCCTCACACCTACACCCACTCATCCACCTACCACCACAGCGGCACACAGCAAACCTTACAGAATGCAATAAACCTCAAAGGATATGCTTTCGCTGGCAGCCCGGGTGACAAATGTAATAACCACAAGTGGTCTCATCTGCTGAAAAACAACTACTTCACTAACTAGATGTGAAAAGGGTAAAGATTCAACCATTTTCTAATAACTTCAAAATTCAATCATGATGTTTGCAGTTTAAATGACCGTGGTTTGATTTGATGTGTGGTTTTATAAGAATCGAGAAAAAGCAACGAGTAGGAAGGTATTAAAAAACGATCCAGAGTGTGTTTTTGTGCAATGCAATTTATCAAGGTCATGGCTTCACAAAATTTAAAGAAATTACTGTAATTGTGCTTCTGTTTCATTTAATGAAATTCATGGACATGCATCATGTGTAAGGCAGTCAAAAAACAGTTTCATAATAAAAATATAAACATGGATCTGCAAATAAAGCACAAAGCACAGTGTAAAGTGAAGTGCTGCATGTTACAGTATATTCTGACTTATCTGGTTCATGGTGGGAAGAATGGAAAAAAAACTTCACTCTAGAAACTGATGAGACCAACAGTAAGTAACATTAGGTGGTTTTTACTGGCGTTATGGCTTTACATTGCGGATTTACCTCCACAGTGCAGCAGCTTAATTCTGCTCTCCCTGAAGACTTTAGTGACATTTTCCAAGGTCTTGCTTTCAAACCATGCTCTGATTAGTGAAGCAGGTTTTAAGAGGAACTAATCCTATTCCCTGGAACTTCCTCTTTTTTAACCAGTCAGCAAATGGAGAATCTAGTCAGCAATAATATACAGTAATAGGAATGGAAACCAATGATGGTTATATGTACTGTAGAAACAAACAGGAAGCTGATGCTGGCTGGTAGCTGATGACTGGCAAGCAAAAGCAATCCCATCTTAGATTTTGCTTTGTTCATAAGTCTCACTCAAATTAATACTGCTTTTGCTGCAGCCTTCGCATAATTGTTTGGAGACTGTTGATAGTAGCCATAACATTTTACTGTAGGCAAATCATTTTTAAAAGAAACTTCATCGAACACATAAATCTTTTATCCTCCATTTTAAAATAAGTCTCAAACCTCTATTCCCACTTGAAGTCATGTCCTACCATTTCATAAAACTTGACATTGTGAGGTCTGTAAAAGTCTCGCAGTTGCTCAATAGCATCTCTGTCTATTTGCACATGAGTTCTGCCCTTTGACTTGCCAAGGCAGCGTGGCGATCCACTGCTCTCCGGCTTCTTGAGGCAAGGGAAGCCTTTGGTGCGGTTGAAATAGAAGTGTTTGTCAGTGACAATGCGCTTTAACCCAAGGAAGTCTTGCACCCGAGCCAACTCTCCTGCTGGGTCTGTGATAAGACGCTCTCCACTCACAAAGTGGATCTGAGCCAAAGGGAAGTATTGGAGCCAGTGTTCAAGGTGCAGAGCATACAGTCCAATCCGAATGGCGTTCCAAGACGTGTCCACAATGCCCAGCGTCTGGTTTCTGAAGGCCAGCTCTTGGAAACTTGGCAGATCTGGAGTTTTAGACAAAGTTTGAGTATAATCTGATATTGCACGGGTGACAGGGTCTCGCACCACCACAATGAGTTTGGTATCTCGGGACATGGCAGATATGCGGTATGGTGTTTCTTTAGTCACAAAGTAGCTTGGTGTCTTCTCCATTGTGATTTGGCTTTCAAGAGTCCTTGGCATTAAACCTCTGAATGAAAGATGAAAAAACACAGTAAAAGTTCCAGTAAGTATCTCAAAGTATGTTTTAGTCCTATTTTCTTGCTGTTTTGAATTGATTTAATTAACACAAAGGCCTAAAAGATTCAGACACACAAGACATAATGTCCTTGCATTCACTCTATCAAAAGGAAAAAGTGTGTATTAGATGTGTATTTAGGGCAGGACTACATAAGTGAGTTACAAATGCACAAAACTATCCTAACTGAGAAGCTCCAGTTTGGCCATGAACCCAGTTTCTTGATGTAAATGATAATAGGAACAACGAAGAAAAGTCATAGTAGTATGTTGTCACTGGAGACTTGTCTTGCAGACAGCTCTCCTGTGCATCAGCTGAGCATGGTTCAAGAGTAATAAATCACCGTGAATGCAAACCGAACACATATAACAGGGTGACTCTGTTAGGTTACTTCTGGGTCTTCAAACTAGGCCATTGTGGTATTTGAAAGAAACGACTTGAAGGTACACTTTCGCAGAGATACAGTTTGAAGATTGATTGGAAACCATTAAAGACCAAGGACTGATTTTAAAAAGAGGCTGCAAATGAAGGTTTTCAGTTTTTCATGTAATCTGTTTTTTTTATCAGCCAATGGCGTCATCATTGGGCTATGTACTGCGACACTGGAAAACCGTTTGAAAAACGTGTCAGTGACGTGTAATATCTCATGTTGTCTGAAGGTCACCACCAGATCTCTCTTAGATCTCTGACTAAATTATTAATCACTGTAGTTTTAAATCAAAGTACATATGTGTGACATTTTCTTTGAAATGATTTTGCTCACCTCAGCGTCCCCCAGTCTGCATTGATAAGTAGGTGAATGGCACCGTTACAGAAATGTTCAAAACCCACACACAGTGGCTTTAACATTTTTGGTTGATGTATTGGATAGCAACTTGACTAACAGAAACAAGTGGGCGATGTGTCATGCCTAAAGTATGTAGCTCACAGAATCTTAGATGATAACTATTTAAATTACACCATACTACATTGTCACATCAGTCTAAACAACTGGAAAGGGAACATCCAAACTTCTACAACCCAAAAAAAAGGTACAGATTGATTTTCTGGGCTTACATTTGGGATAATTTGTTGTATCCAAAACAACCTTTGAAATAACAATTTTGTTTTCCACAGGCATGCATGTCCTTGGCCCACCTCTATCTGCACTGTAGTCTTGAGGACTGTTCAGACTGGTTTTGCTTTATAACATTTCTTCTTGTTTGTTCTCGCCAGTCAAGTCGCCATCTGATGCTTCCATGCTGGAGAACTTAACTTCAGGGATTTTATCTTTTTTTTTTTTTGGTATAACATCAAATAGCATAGTACTTTCACTTGTATACTGGGGACTACTATTCCATCTGAATTACTATTCCAAACAATAATTTGACCTTCATTATTTACAAGAGAGGTTCAGAGAAGCAACTGTTTGTTTTCAAACCAGTCCTCACAAGTCAGTGAGCTGGTGTTTGACCTTTACTGACAGCTTTGACAGCTGGCAGTCAAACTGTGGTGATGAACGAGGGGTCGTGTCTCTCAGACACATCTCTGAGATAAAAGGGCTTCAGCCAATCTGAGCAGTGCCAATTACTGAGATACCTTCAGTCTGCAATTATTTAACAATACTGCTGATACACATGCCTCCTGCTGGGCACATGACAGCCAATCACTAACATGAAATATATCTGAAAGTACTGTAGATCCCTGTGTGAGTGCGTTTTGTGTATGACTGGTTAGTCTGCTTCTGTGCATATATGCACAATAGCTTACGACTAATCCATAATAATCTGCATTTAAGGAGTTTTAATAATGATGGGTTTGTTTTAAGTATTTATGTATAGACAGATAATCTGCGATCAAACAACACAATGTGATGAGAATGCAGCTTGTTAAAGGTGCTTCATTTAGCATTTTATCCAGATCAATAAATCATTCGCTTTAAGAATATTACCTTAAACAAGACAATACCTGAGGAGCCTCGCAGCTACAGCAGCTCTGCACTCTGCTATTTACAGTTTCCCTCCAGAGGTTGGATTTTATGAGAAATATGATGAATTACTCTACAGTACATCACAAAAAAAGAGCCACTGTTTGCAAACACTCTGTAAACAGAGCTCCGGACGCTAAAGTTTCTTGTAATAAGAACAAATGTTTACCCAACTCATATCAACTGTACTGTACTGTGCATTGAGAGGCACCCAGGAGAGGGAGGGGGCTGTTAACAGCTGATTTCACATGAACAGTGGGTTTAATTTTCAGATGCACTGACACAGTAACTGTCATGTTCATTTCATAATTAGTTTAAAGGAACAATTTAATCAATATAGTTGTCGTTTTAAAAAAGCATAACCATAAAAAATCATAACAATAAAACCATAAAAAGATATGATCAGCCATAAACCACACATTTGCAGAGACTCCAGAGTCAGACTAGTGACAAGGCCAATTTAATAATA